>VZTH01012112.1:52331-148199 GCA_013397815.1 Aleadryas rufinucha
GGCATCCACCCGCTCCGGAGTGGGCACCGCCCCCAAGGGATGCAGGTGGATCTCTGCATCCCCCAGGGACCCATGGGCTGCAGGGGCACAGCTGCTTCACCATGGCCTTCACCACGGCCTGCAGAGGAATCTCGGCTCCGGCACCTGGAGCACCTCCTCCCCCTCCTTCTTCACTGACCTTGGTGTCTCCATGTTGTTTTCCCTGACATGTTCTCACCTCCTCCTCTTCTCTGTCTGGAATTAAAACTATGCCACAACCTTTGTTTTGATTTTCTTCTCAAAGATGTCATCACAGAGGCATTACCAGCCTCTCTCATTGGCCCAGTTTTGGCCAGCAGCATGTCCATCTCCAGAGCCATCAGTGATTGGCTCTACGGGACATGGTGGAAGCTTCCAGCAGCTTCTCACAGGAGTTGCCTCTCTGGCTCACCTGCTCCCAAAATCCAGGCCATGCAAAATCAATACACAAGTCTTATGCTCTTAAGTTGAAGGAGGGAAGAGTTTTGAGGAGCGTGTTGCTGACTGTGTCTTCCCTTGAAGTGTCACTGACATCAATGACTTGCACCTTGCACGTGAAATGGGAACTTGAAGGTTACATCTGTAATAAAAGGACAATGTTCAGTTGAATGACAGAATTTAGGAATATTTTGTGTTGAAGAGCTGGATTCAGGAAATCAAAATAGCCTTACTGAATTGGACAGAGAAACTCAAACTGTTCCATTTTAAAGTAGAAGATGGAAAGCTGGGACAAGATAATAGTGAAAAACTACAGGCAATAGTAATGAAGAGTTCCCCAAATAAAAGGGAATTATTTAAATATGTTAGAAGAAAACCTGGAGGAATATTGATAGATCTGCTGGGCTTGAAGGGAGAGTGAGAAGAAAGAAGCATACACAAGGAGGTCAGTGCAGATAAACAAAGTTCTTTACATACAACTACATGACGTCATTTGTTGAGTAGCTTTCAGATATCTTTGGATTGTACAAGTGATGGGTTATGAGAGTTCAAGAAACTTTGAAAAATGAAAAAAAGTGGATAAACTAGTAAATGAATTAACTGGCAGTAAGGCAGCATGCTGAGGTGATAGTTCTGTGAAAAGATTGGTGGTAATAAATATTTTTGTTACTCATCTGACAAAATGGTTTGATAATGAACAGGCGTATATGCAGAGGGCATGATACTTTTAGCTGAGTTAGCAGGGGGAACTTATTCTTTGTCTTGATAACTGGATAGCAGCCAGTGCAATAAATTCTGTCTTTTAAATATACTAGTGGATGATGTGGTAGAAGTTTAAAATTAGGAAATGTGATGGGATTTAAAAATCAGTTTTCTAAGTAAGCGTGTTTAAAACCAGTTATGAAAAACCCAAACTGAATGAACATGTGGCCTTAGAATGCTAACTTCTTTGAGCTGTTTCACATAACAAATAATCTGTAATATTTTTTTGAAATTTAAAGCAATTTTTTAGAATCAGAGTGTATGTCGATTTGCAAGGGACCCATGGGATCATTAGTCTAGTTCCCACCTTAGTAGGAAGAGTAAATTCAGAGGTGAATCTTGAGGCACTGCTCTGTTGCATGACAGTGCTAACAAGGCAAGGGTTGATTCTTTTTGATAGATTTGCAATTGCACTTACTATTGCAAAATGTTTGAGATTGATATCTTTACATTCTTGACCTGTTGTAATGCTGTCAAAATGTTATGAGCTTACTAGCAATAATAAATGTACAAGTCAATGTAAATGGCTTATCTTTCAGTAACCCATCTTTGCTCTTAATCATGTGAATAGTCTTTCCATTATGTATCTTTTCTCTGTGTTTATTACTTTATTACTTTACATCTTAAGTGAATCATACTTTGATTTGATCAGCAAAGGTCATTATTCCAGAGGGAAGCTTAGGACAGTAAATGGCTGTTAAGCCACTGGTAAGAGTCATGGCTTGTTTTATTTAGTTTGGGGTTTTTTCCCCTATGGTGTTTTATTTTCCAATTGCTCCTAGTGTTAATATATGTAATTTTATAATAAAGTAACTTAAATGTAATTTTTACCTTATGTAGTATTGTGTATACAGTTTAATCAGTGGCCCTTACAAAAACTATTAAAGTGAGCACAGTAGAATTGCATGTTAAATGTCACACATTTTCCCCTCATTAGGATTAAAAATTTTATGTCAATTATTGTTTGTCCAGAACGTCTCTGAACTAAAGCTTCACTTACCGTTCCTGCATTTAATTCTGTGTTGATAATTCTAGTAAGAATCAACTTGGATCAGGTATGTGATAGACGTCTGATGGAACCAGACCTGTTTGTAGTTCTGCACAAAAGGTGTGAGTACACCGGATGGTGTTCATCAATGTCTGTGTTTGCAGATGGGAGGAGGAAGCAGTGATTTTTAGGGTGCTTCTAACAAATACATGTATTATCTACTATGGTGCAGATTGTGAATTGACTCTCTTGACTTTAAACACATGAGGTGTTTTTCAGTAACTTTATTTTTCACTGTGTTACAATATCGTAGTTCTGAATTAATAAAACCAAAACAAACAAACAAAAAAAACACCCAAAAAGCCACACCAAGGAAAAATGCTCAACAAAGCAAACCCAGTGTAGAACCTGCTAATATTTCACCCTTTCTATGCTGATGTTTCATTTTTAGACAGCTGATGAATTGTGTAACTGAATAATTATTGATGTTTTAGTAGTTTTTTGAAGTCTATTCAAGAAAGGAGGGAGGTTCTATGTATCACAAAGAGGAGAAAAATGTGTCTTTCAGCTGATTCTTTGTTTCCAAAGTTACTAAAATTTTACAATACTCAATATTTAACTCCTCCAGCCTCGAATAGGTTTTTGTACTTTGAAGTGTGTTACTGCGTTTAATGTGTTTTGATGTTTGTTTCCTACAGTAGGTTGCTAAACTAAGTAGTATAATTGTGGTGGCAAAAACTATGAAGTCACAAACTGATGTCATGTATCCTTAGGCTGTTCATAAAAAAGTTTTTCTCTATAGATTCTAGCAATGGAGCTTCACAGCATGAAAATTATAAAATCACCACAATATAGAAGTCTCTGTTGTCGTCTTCAGTAGCATTTATGATACTGGGTAGATTTTTGCTGTTTATTACAAGTAACTTATTTCAGCTAAGTAATAGAGATAAGTTATTCAAGAAGCTAAAAGCCAGAAGACACGGTACCTTTACGAAATTTCTGTTGATCACTTAATGTGTTCATGGGCTGTGTGAAATACTGATATATTACCCTGACTGACAAGAAGAATGAGCTGCAAGGATTTTCTGATTAGGAATTTCCATGTGTGGTATATGAGCATCTCATTTTTCTTTTGGCGTTTCCTAATTCATCATCATCACCATAATTACATTTTCACGCCAATAAAATTGTCCGTAAAAGAACCTTCATGGAAAAAACCCCTCTGTTTTCAGCCTGGACTTAATTTAAAATACTAGGCCCTTTAAGAATAATAAAAAGAAAATCCTGGGCTGACTTGCACAGTTCTGCTCTCATTTAAGACCTGGTTCTCAGTCTGGTATTCAGCTTAGCTGTAACTGCTGGTGATTGAGCAGAGAAGTGCTACGAGGCAACAGGTATGGTAGAAACTGTGTTGCATTGCCCAGTGCCCAATTCAGAAGTGGCCCCGCAAGCTGCCCTGGATAATTTTATCTTCCCCTCATCTTTTGTCATACATATAATCAGCCTTGAATTCTGGTTTCACTGTGAGGTGAAGGATTTGCCTCAGATCAGTGTGTGAAAGATGATTCAAAGTAGAATTGGGCTCAAGGTTCAGAGGTGGAAGGGCCAGCCCTGGACAAACTTGGAATGAGCTCTGTATCATAGACAGGTGAAGACAAATGCAGATTAAACTGATCCTTCTTGTAGCTTTAGAGATTTCTTTCTCTATTTAAAGATGATCGAATTCTTAAAACTGAAGACTGAGTCATGCTATCTAATTCTTTGGTTGTATATTTGATGTGTTACTCATGTAAGATTTGTCAGTTTGTCTCAGAAGTGGAAGGAAGTGTGGAAGGTGATATTGAAGGTAGGAGAGAGAAAAGAATTAGCCCTAGCTATTTTATAAGTATGTCAGAGCCTTCCCCCTCTGTTGAACAATTTTCTCCTAACATTTCCTGCAGTTGGTACTGCCAGTTCAGCCCTTGTAATTGGGTGGATAGTAGCTTATATTTGGTGTTTCTTTTAAGCAACATTTGCCTAACACTGGCTGTATGAGCACCGTCCTCAGCCCTACCGTGAGAGCTAAACTAAACCAAATAGCTGTGGGAAACTTCTGAGAAAATTACAAGTGGAGTGGAGGCAAAAAAAATACTTCAAGTAATAGTTTGGGAAAACACAGGGACTGGAGAAATCTAAGGTAAGATGAAAGAAGCATGAAAAAACCAAGTATTTCCTGCTTCCATTGGCACCCAGAGCGATTGAAATAGCTTAGTTTTGTTTTAAAATAATATACAGTTATTTAGGGTAGAAATGACCTTTCTTGACCAGAAGTGGAAGCAAAAATGAGGAATAAGTTCCTGTCAGATAAGTGTTTTGTTTTTATTCCTGGAGATTTGGGATTAGCTTTATAATTCTCCAGTGACTGCTTTGCAAGCCTCTTGGAAGGAAACAAAGTAGTTGAAAGCTAAATCATAGACTGTTTTGAAAGAGGAAAGGCGCTTAACTCTTCTGCAGAGAAATAGGCAAGCCAAAATTAGGTAGTCAAGAGAGAAGATGGAATTGAAAACCAGAATTTTAGGCTGGTTAATAGAATGGAGTGCTGAGAGCTGGAGGGAGAGGTACCTGCTAGCAAGTGCATGGCGTAAGTACAAAGTTGGCCTAAACATTTGGAATAAGTAGTTTCTGTATGTTTCCTTGCATTACAAAAATGCACCTAATTTTTCTTTTCAGCTAATACAGCTGATATGACATAGTAGGATTTTAAAAAGTCTACAGTTTAAGCATTACATAAATATACATATTCCTGAGGTAGGTATTTTCAATGAATGTACAAAGCATAAATGTGGATTTAGGACTCTAATACTTGAATATCTCCTTTTGTGGCTTTTGTTGCTTGGCATAAAAGAATGATTCATGAATTCCCTCTTTCTTCTCATTGTCCTTTGTGAACGACAAAGAAGTCAGTTCTTTGCTGTGGTTCTTAACTGCTGTATATTTGATGAAAATAATTGGCCAAGGCAAACATTTTTCCTAGAACTGTGGAGCTGAGTAGGACTCTAACTTACCTTTGCTTACCTGTAGGGAGAGAGGTCAATGTTTATGATCAAGCAGGAGGTACCTATTTTGACACCACATAAACAGAAGTTGGTAGTCTTCTGTTACAGCTGTGTTTTTTCAATAGCTACTGCAGAGTTAGCTGTTAAGAGTAGCTGAAGATAAGATCAAAAGTCATCAGTTCAAAGTTCAGAAGAGATAATTAATTTCAAGGACAGAAACAGCTGAATTTTTTAGCCACTGCTCTTTGCCAGAAGCACTTCACTTGTACTGACAATTAATCTTGCATCACAAGTGAAGTAGATAAGGCCAGTTACTGAGTGCTGTTTCCTGTCTGAGTCCATATACTTGTTTGGCATGGCTGCCCACTGAAAATATAAAGCTGCTGTTGTAGCATACATTTTTATTAAACAAAATGGCAAGTTTTGTAAACATTAAAGTATTTGAATTCAAGCAACTAGTCAGTACTGAATTAATTTTTCATTAAAATGTTAGTAAACAGTTTTTACGTCATTTTGCATGGATTCCGCTTTCCTTCAGAATATGAGAAAAGTTTTCTAATGAGGGTTTGAATGAGTTCAACCAACTTTCAAGGCCAGTCAGACTTCTTTAGCAGCTATGGATAAAATCTCATGACGTTCTTTCTGCCTTCTCCCTATGTTTCAGACACAGGCTGAAACTTTTAGTGCTTCTAATATTTTAAAAGTTTGCAGAATCAGGTTTTTTTTCCTTTTCTGAGTATGTATTTCTGCCTATGCTTGTAGAAAAACAAATGAAGGACTTTTACTCCCTATGACTTTGGACAATATGGTTGAATTGAACCTGGGGTTAGAAGAAAATAATAGCCTGTTGTTAGTGTCAATAGACCTTGCTCTGAATAGTGTGTTGCTATCATGTGTAAGTCTTAAGCGATGATATTGGATGAATTTATTACATACAGAAATTAAAAAATTTTGATTATTTTGCAGTAATCTGTCAGAGTTGTATGGCTTTTTTTCCCCTGGCTACAAGTGTGAATGTAAAATTAGAGGAAAACCTGGAAATAATCATATAAAAAATGGCACAATATATATATAATCTTAAATAGGACAAACATTTTTTATATAGCATGAGTATTTTTTTTTGGTTCAAAAATCTGTCTGCATATAGTTCTCAACAGAAGAAATTTCTGTTATATAGGTAAAATGGTGCCTTTTCAATTTCATGTAAGTTCTCAGTACTGTAAGACTAATTACTTGATTATTTTATTTATGTCATCTTTTAGTGTTACCGTAGGTCTTTTAGCATATGTATCTAAATCTTACTTGGACAAGCACGTTTTAAAGCTGCATCTGATGAATTATGAATGCAAAAGGAAATAGCAGTCCTCCCAAATTTCATAAGTAATTCTCATATAAAACTAAATGCACTTCAGAAGGTGAACTTGGCTGTTCACAGCAACTTTATATGTGTGTTTAAATGCAGTGCTGTCATTTCTACTAAGAATTTCTGAAAGAATATAATCATCTCTTCAGACTGATGAACAGCAATAGATGAAATAAGGAGTCTTGTGCTCAATGGTGTACAGTTTAAATAGAGAAAATCTAATGGGAAGTAGCTACATTAGTAGCAGATGGATTTACTTCCTGAATCTTGATCTGAGTAGAAATCCTCGCATACTTAAAATTTGTCTTCCAGATTCTTAGCCTGATAAGAAAGGTGGATAAAGCAATTTCTTTTTTTTAACTCGGCTTCAGTTGCTGTGGTGATGTGTTTTGTTTAGACTTGCTATTGTTTGATTTTTATCTAGGCTATTTTTATGATTCCTACAAATCCCCCTCCAACCTTCCGGAAGCCAGAGCTCTGGTCTGATGAATTCACAGATTTTGTGAAGAAATGCTTAGTGAAAAATCCTGAACAAAGAGCTACAGCAACCCAGCTGCTACAGGTCAGTATTTAAGTTACTGAGGAAAGGCACATTTTTTGTTTGTGGTTTTTTTTTTTTTTCCTCAAACCCAAAATATTGTGAAAATTTGTAAGGGAAAATCTTATTTTAACTATTATTATGCCTCATTTCTTTTTCACTTTGTGGTCTTTTCTCTGTCAGCTCCTCTTATCTCTGCCCCCATTTTATTTTTCTTTGTGCTGCTTCTAAAAATTCATTGCTCTTTAAATAGTTTAGGGCTGGTTCTTGCTATTAAAGTTGGATCCTTGCTTTGTGGTTAGAGGCCCTCAATAGATCTCAGGATTTAGACAAGTGTTTAGTAAAAGAATTGAGCCCAGGTTACCCCTCTGTATGGACCATGCATGGAGTATATTCAGTCTTTCCTTCTGGTCATGTCAGATTAAACAGGCAGGTGGCTGTCTGTCCTAGAAAGGTGTGGTGCAGATGGACAGTATAATGAGTTTGTTCTTGGGCTGAGTTAAACTAAGTGGGCACTTTTGTATGTGAGCCACATTTGGCAGTGTGCACCTTTGGAGCAAGGCAGGATATGCCAGGCTCTCGCTTCCTTGTATGACTCTCCTGCTAGATTTATTCTGTGTTGAGCTAGCAGTATCAGCTGTTAAAATTTAAATTCCAGTGAACTCCACTACAAGGAAAACAAAAATTTTGCAAACTAGTTTTTGGTAATAGATCTGTCAAATTCATAGATCATGTTATGAATATTTAATTTTATACATTGCAGAACACCAAAATGTAGACCACGAGGTAAGTAAAAATTGAAAGTTATGAGTGTCTGTGTGATGTATGAATCAGTACTTGAGACCTTCAAGATTTAAAGTTTGTATGGCTGGCTGAATACCAGCAGCTGGATAGAAGGGATTGGCATTAATGTGGGCAAGTGAGGAGAAACAAACCAAAAAAAGCTTCAGTATGCAGTTTCTTTCCACATTCTTACTGACCAGAAAACCAGATACTGTGTTCATGAGGAGTCTGTGTTCTCTTTTTCCTCAGCTGGAATTTGGAGCATATGTGAGGGAGCTGGAGGTGCTGTGAATGTTTGAGTGGGAATGAAAGTGCTGCTTGTGAGGAGAGGTCATGGAATGAAAGAGAGAGTAATTGAATTAAAATATCAAGGGAGAATATAGATAATAGGACACGAGGCTTCATCAATTCTGTTCTTCATGGAATAATTTTTAAATATTTAATAATGTATTTCTGAGGTGCTTAGTTATGTTTTGCCTAAATTGTATTTGCATATAATGATGCAAAAATCAGATTTTTTTTAACAGCAGGTGTTTATTAGGCAGCAAAATGTGCAAATGGTATCATGCCTGTTGTCTTAAATGAAGAAATGATGTTTTAAATGACCTTGAATTAAAAATTAAACTTTCTGCTAAAAGTAAGGTATTTTTTTACTGGTTCCACATTTCAGCATCATAGATCAAGAAATATTTTATGACATTTAAAGTATAGGTTTGTTGAAGTAAGCAGCCGTAGTTGCTCTGGTTAGAGCCACTAATTTATGCTCTCAATTTGTTAAGATTAGTTAACTTTTGAAACTAAGTATCTGAAAAAGTTTGGTTTTCTGTGTCAGATCATCGCTACCCTATTTACTACTTACTGCACTTTTTCTTTGGAAAATTCTATCCTCAATTCTAAAACAGTTGTTAAGTGATTACATTTCCCAAGGCTTGCAATTATTAAAAATAGTTAAAGTAAAATTTTAGTTATGAAGCAGCTGAAGGATACTGTATGTTTTGTTGGTATTGATTTTGATTATGGTGTAATGTACTGGAATCTGTGGTGTTGAATAAGACTTGTAATTAAATCTGAAGCACAACTACTATAATGATACTACATATTTTAATGATTTTTTTTCCCCTAGCATACATTTATTAAGAATGCTAAGCCAGTTTCAATTTTAAGGGACCTGATCACCGAAGCTATGGAGATAAAGGCAAAGCGACATGAGGAACAGCAGAGAGAACTAGAAGAGGAGGAAGAAAATTCGGTGTGTACCCATTTTTCCTATAACCATCTATACTTTACATATAAGTTGCTGGCTTTCCCCTACTTCCTGTAGTTGTGTTCAAATACTTTTTTTTACCAGTTTTCTGTGTGGTTTTAATCCTATGAATTCTGAGTATTCCACTCTCAATTATGAGTAATGCTGTATAAGCCAGCTTTCAGCACTGTTCCATGAGATGTCCTAGTAAAAAGCTTTTCTAGAAAGTGGGAAAAGAAACCATGTCAACTTCAGCTATTCAGACTAACATTAAAAACCCCAAAATACTTTAAGGTTCTTCTTTTACAGGTGGACTTCTAGACAAGTGGTTTAGTTTTTAGTTCAGGGCACTTTGCTTGGTGCTTGTTTGGGTTTTTTTGGTTAAGTCTAATACACAGAATAGTCATAACACTCAGTAAGTAGTGATTGCAATGTGGTTTGAACCAAGGAACATGAAAATAGTGATGGCACTTCATTCTTCACATGACATTGTGAGCATATGTTTGAGGAGAGAAGCAGGTTGTGTGATAAGTAGGTTGCGTTTAGAATTGTTTGGCAATGTTAAGTCTGTGTGCCTGGCATTATTACTCTTCCCGACATAATTTATTTCAGGTTAATCTTGTGCAGTGCAGCAGAATGTGCTTAAAAGAAGTGTATTGCCACACATACAATGTGTACCAGGGTCATTCAGGAAGAGCACAAAGAGAAGATGGAGACTGGAATGTTACAGCTTTGAGCAAACAGAGAAGAGCAGTGCAGTAAATGCAGTTTGTCCTATAGCAAATTGTAGAATCCTTGTTACAGAGTTATGTGATCATCTTTTATAGGAATACTTTTCAAGCAGATTCTGTCAATCTTTTGTATTTCCAACAATCAGTGTGGTTTGCTGCATTTTTTTTCTGTTCTAAGAGTGTGTGTTCTAAGAATATTGATAGCTTCTTTTTATAAAGGTGGTTTACTCTGAGTTGTATCTGCTTAAGTCAGTAATAAACTGGCAGGGAAGGCTGCGATTACTTTTTTTATGTTAGGAAATTTTCCTGTGTGTGACTTGACACACAGTGTTGATGTTTGTGACTTGACTTATTGAATAGCTGATTTCTGAGGAGACTGATTTACTACTGACATAAAAACCTGATGTCTTTACTAGCGTGCTTTCATCCACACTATTGCCTTCTGAACTTGAGACGTTAAGTGCTTGAGACATTGTTGATGTCTTTTGCATTAACCCAAAATTAGACATGACATCTAATTACTTAGTCTGAGGTTCAGATCACATTGCCAGGCACAGTCTATGCCAGCTAAGGATGTGGTGTACACCTCCCTCTCCCACTACTGCGTGGAAGGGTGTAACACAAGTTTGGTTCACCTCAGCTGAAGAAGCATTTAGCAACTCCTCATGGTTCTTGCATGGGTACAGAAGTCAGAACGTAACACTGCACTCCCCACTCTGCCACCCCCCACAGTCCTTCCCTCCACACTTCCCCCCATTTAGTGTTTGGTATCAGAGAACCTCAAATCCAGGATTGAGGCGGCAATCTGTTATTTGTGTTACCATTGTAGTAGTTTGGAATTCTGCCATATACTCTGGTGGTGCAGTAAGGGAACAGCTTATGAATAAAAAAGACAGCAAGACTCTGCTTGTCACTAAGTATAGAAGTGCCTCGAATCTGAAAGTAACAGGAGGATCTTTGATTAGCAGGGCTGAGAAGACAGAATCACAGAGTGGTTGAGGTTGGCAGGTACCTGCAGAGGTCATCTTGTCCAACTCCCCTACTTTAAGCAGGGCCACTGAGGTTTGGCTGCCCAGGACCATGTTTTTGAATATCTCCAGCTTTTGAATATCTCCAAGGAAAGAAACTCCACAACCTCCCTGTGTAGTTCGTGCCAGTGCTTGGTCACCCTCATGGTACAAAAAGTGTTTCCTGATGTTCACAGGAGACCTCTGTTTCGTTATATGCCCATTGCCTCTGCTCCTGTCACTGGGCACCACTGAAAAGAGCCTGACTTCATCCTCTTTGCAGCTTCCTTTCAGATATTTGCATATACTGATGAGGTCCCCAATGAGCTTTGTCTTCTTGAGATTGAGCAGTCCCAGCTCTCTCAGCCTTTCCTCGTGGGAGAGATGTTCCAGTCCCTTGATCGTCTTTGTGGCCCTTTAACTCTCTCTGGTGTGTCCATGTCTCTCATACTGAAGAGCCCAGAAGTGGACCCAGTACTCCAGGTGCAGCCTCAGCAGTGTGTAGCAGAAGGGAAAGATCACTCACATCCCTGCACCTCCTGGCACCTTTGTCTAATGCAGTCCCTAATTTGTCTAATTAGCACTTTTGCTAAAAGGTTGGTTTGCTCTTAAAAATGATTGAAGTTATAGTATGTGGAAATGCTAAGTGTAATTTTTTTACTTACACTAATAGACTTTTAGGGGCTGTAATCATATACCAGTGCATGGGCATCAACAAACCCAGAACCAGAAGTCAGCCTCTGCTTGAAGAAATTGGTCTTCAATATAAGGCAGAAAATCAGAGCAGTTGACAGCTNTATCAGAGAACCTCAAATCCAGGATTGAGGCGGCAATCTGTTATTTGTGTTACCATTGTAGTAGTTTGGAATTCTGCCATATACTCTGGTGGTGCAGTAAGGGAACAGCTTATGAATAAAAAAGACAGCAAGACTCTGCTTGTCACTAAGTATGGAAGTGCCTCGAATCTGAAAGTAACAGGAGGATCTTTGATTAGCAGGGCTGAGAAGACAGAATCACAGAGTGGTTGAGGTTGGCAGGTACCTGCAGAGGTCATCTTGTCCAACTCCCCTACTTTAAGCAGGGCCACTGAGGTTTGGCTGCCCAGGACCATGTTTTTGAATATCTCCAGCTTTTGAATATCTCCAAGGAAAGAAACTCCACAACCTCCCTGTGTAGTTCGTGCCAGTGCTTGGTCACCCTCATGGTACAAAAAGTGTTTCCTGATGTTCACAGGAGACCTCCTCTGTTTCGTTATATGCCCATTGCCTCTGCTCCTGTCACTGGGCACCACTGAAAAGAGCC
This sequence comes from Aleadryas rufinucha, assembly GCA_013397815.1. NCBI lineage: Eukaryota > Metazoa > Chordata > Aves > Passeriformes > Aleadryas > Aleadryas rufinucha. The sequence goes on from VZTH01012112.1 coordinate 64,540, forward strand.
TGACTTCATCCTCTTTGCAGCTTCCTTTCAGATATTTGCATATACTGATGAGGTCCCCAATGAGCTTTGTCTTCTTGAGATTGAGCAGTCCCAGCTCTCTCAGCCTTTCCTCGTGGGAGAGATGTTCCAGTCCCTTGATCGTCTTTGTGGCCCTTTAACTCTCTCTGGTGTGTCCATGTCTCTCATACTGAAGAGCCCAGAAGTGGACCCAGTACTCCAGGTGCAGCCTCAGCAGTGTGTAGCAGAAGGGAAAGATCACTCACATCCCTGCACCTCCTGGCACCTTTGTCTAATGCAGTCCCTAATTTGTCTAATTAGCACTTTTGCTAAAAGGTTGGTTTGCTCTTAAAAATGATTGAAGTTATAGTATGTGGAAATGCTAAGTGTAATTTTTTTACTTACACTAATAGACTTTTAGGGGCTGTAATCATATACCAGTGCATGGGCATCAACAAACCCAGAACCAGAAGTCAGCCTCTGCTTGAAGAAATTGGTCTTCAATATAAGGCAGAAAATCAGAGCAGTTGACAGCTCAGTATTTGCATACCTTGCTCATTTCTTTTTGTACATCATGATGTAGAGGAGTTTTAAAGGCCAGCCTTGCAGAGGGCTAGAGGCAGCCCTGCCTGTAGTAGCACAGGATGTGAGAAGAGAGTAGAGGTTTGAAAACTTAACAGGTGAGTAATGGAAGAGGCAAATTTGAGGCAGAGCTGACTTCTCAATACTGAACAGAGTGACAGAATAGGGGAAAGCCATGAAAGTGGGCTTGTCAATGAGACTAGTCAGTTCAGAAAAGAAAGGTAATAGAAAAATAGAAAGAAGAGCGTGACTTCAGCACAGTGAGAGACAGAAGGGGAGAAATTGGAAAATGAAGCTTTGTAGTATTCCTTTGAGTGAAGGGATCACTAGATGAGACTTGAAGATGACAGAAGGAGAAGGATGAGAGGGTCTGGGTAAAATCTTCAGTAATATGTTCTTTTAGAATGTTTTTATCATCCTTTGTGATATGATGTTGTGTACTCCTTTTTATTTTTTGCTGTGGATGCAGGCTGTAATTGATTAACTAACATTAATGAATAATACCAAATGATGTTTACAGGGGATTTTAAGTAACATGCAAGAATATCTTGTAATGGATGAGAGGATGTCCAGGTGTTTTTGCTGTAAAATTTATATTGAAGAATTAAACATTTTCAAAAGTTTCCCATTATAAAAAGATTAAGTAGAAGAGGGTTTTTGTACCTACTATAAAAATAATTTTGTGTATGTTCTTTTATGCTGTTGAGATTTTTTTAGTTCCCCAAGTTTTCACACAGTTTTATGATTCAAGAAAATAATCTGTAATAAGATTTGTAGTTAGGATAAAATATTTAACAGTTGTTAAATCTGATGGTATTTGGTAGCAAGTGTGACTTTTGCTGTCAGTAAATGCATGTCCAGTAATTTTGTATTGCTTGGTAAGCCTTGAGTGAAAAAAGTTTGGAAATAATTAGCTTTAATAGAAAAAGCGAGGGTACAAGTGATTGAAATGAAGAATATTGATGTTGAGGTGAGGAGAGATTTCCTTGTTGACAAAAACAGTTTTTGGAGTGACCTATGGATATCTTTTGTGTGTCACAATGCAGAACACATTTTGTTCTGGACTGGTTTTAATAATTGTTTGGTCATAATACAGACTTCCTATGTCTTGCAAAAGTTTCAGTGCAGTACATCATTGGAAGAAATTCCAGATTCGTTTGAGAAATAACACCAGCATCTTGTCCAGTTGCTGTCAGCAAAGGTTCTGATCATCCAGAAGTGCAAACCCAGCCAAACTAGGAAACAGAAGTGTAAACTTGTACCAGTACCTGGCGGGGGGGCTACAAGAAAGCTGCAGAAGGACTTTTTCCAAGGGCATGTAGTGTAGGGGTTGATGGCTTTTAACTGAAAGAAGGTAGATTTAGACTAGATATTAGAAGAAATTCTTTGTGGAGAGGGTGCATAATGCTAGAACAGGTTGCACAGAGAAGCTGTGGATGCCCCATTCCTAAAGAGTTGCAGGCCAGGTTGGATGGGACTTTGAGCAGCCTGATCTAGGTGAAGGTGTCCCTGCCTGTGGTAGGGGAGTTGGAGCTAGATGGTCATTATGGTCCGGTCCAATCCAAACCATTCTATGATTCTTTGAAACTGTTACCATTTTCTTTTTAATTAGAGAAGTTTTCTGTAAGGTGTTTCTTGAATGCATGTTGCTCATATGCTGCATAGTAGAAAACTCCTGAGCAACATGTAGGTTTAAATGAAGCCTGAACTAAGTGGAATTCTGGTTTTAGTTTTTTAAGCATACTAGGCAGAGGTTAATCAATGGACCCACAAGTCATTAAAGGAAACCAGGATAAAAATCTAGAAGAATAAAATGAAAGCATTAGAATATTTGTGTTTGTCATTTTAGAAAAAGAAACAATCCCCCAACCTCCCACTTCACTTTGAAATAATGTATAATTTGAAAATAAGCTCAAAGATTGTGTCTTTCATTTAATTTGGAACTTGTTTGTGGAACTGCTGGAAAAAGAGTAAATCAGTTCTTTCTGCACTTCTGAGTGCTTATGATTTTCCTTTTGGGAAGGGAAAGCAGGTGAGTGCCAGTTTGGTATAGTTGGTATACAGTTTGGTAGTGGATGAAGTCAGCAGTCCAGCATTCAAGTATAAAGGTAAATAACCCTTGCACATTCCTCCTCCTTACGTAGCAGTTTCACAGAACCCCATGAGGGTTGCTTCTATGTAGTTTGCATGACTAGATGATCCTATAATTCAAATGATAGTACAGGTCTTGATAAATCTGCAGTGATGGCAACAGTCCTAGAAAGAGCTAATGACAGTCCCTATGTTACCTTATGTAGTAGTAGTGACAGTAAGTAATGCATATATTTATTAATATTTTAATATCTATAAATGTTTTTAGATTTGTGTGTAGAATGGGAATCACTGTTCAGCTGCAAAGTAATAGCCACCTGGCACTTAAATTTTGAAAAATAACACCTCAAAAATGGATTTCTTCCCAACCATACCACTGTAAAGTCTTCACTGTAGAAATGCAAAAACAGACTTGAACTTTGAGAAATGCATATCTAACAATATCTAAAAGCAAGAGCAAATATTGGTGTTAGTATTAAGTAGAGTCTATTGATGTTAAAGGTCTCTCATGGGCAGTGAATTGAGTCCATATACTATTGAAAAAGAATGGTTTCAGTTAACCTGTCAGGGGCTTGAATTTATTGATCTAACCCCCCAAGAATTTCCTATATAAATTATGAGCAGTTCTGCTTGTTACCAGTAGGACGTGATTTGGCATCCATTGAAAACAAAGGTGTGAAATGTTCTAACTGAAGTTTCTTATGTTAGGAAACCTGTTTTAACCCTAACAGTTACATTTGAATAAGTTTTTGTGCTTTAATACCTTCTTAAAGTCATACATTATATAGTAATGGGCACTCAAGTTAAAAGTGACTTGCATAACTAGAAGTAGAATGGAGTGGGTGGGTTTGGAGAAATAATCAGATGAAAAGCTTTTACAATTATGTACTTAATTTTCAGGGTCAATTCAGGTAGCTGTCCTTCAAGTGAGGAAGAGTCACATCCCTAAACTGATTCGTATTTTTCTTTTTCATCAACTTCTGTGAACATTTTATAGCATGAGAAATTGGCAATTGTAATGTAAATATTTTTTGCTGTTCAAAACTATGTATTATATAAAGTTGTAAATAAATGCCCAGGTTGAATACGGTCTTTATGTCTGTATCCTTCCTGAGAGATATAATACCATTTATAAATAGTGTGCTCAGAATTGATTTTATGCCTGTTATGAGAGCTGCTCATGTGATGAGAATGCCATCTGACAAACTGACATGTTTTGATAGGTGCCGAGGTAGTTGTACAGGTTTTTTTAATTAAGCAAAAATCGCAAGTGTTGTGTTCTACAGAAGGTTAATCCCAATATCAAAGTTTAAATGTTAGTTTAGGCATTAAGAGACATGACCAATCTCTTCTCATGCATTTTTAGAAGTGTGATGTGAAGTGGATGCTGAGGCTGGGCAGCTGTATTATGGGAATGTAAAGTAACTCGTTGCCTGGCAGCTCACAGAAAACATGTCTAAATATTTGTTTCTGTGGATCTTTAAAGGAATGAGCTAACAAGCAGCTCTCTGTATGTTTTCTTTAACATTTTAATGTCTCTTTGATGTGAGAAATGTTTAAGTCTTTTAGAGTATTAAATCAAGAAATTACTACTCTTTTTTTTCCTTGGACACCTGGTGGTTGACAACTATCAACACCAAAGCCAACTGTTGATAATCAATTGTTCCTATATGTAGGATTATTTATTCATTCATACAAAAGGTTATTTGGTTAATCCTATATTATTTATGAAAAGTTGTCATCTGTATTTTGAGACTCTAAGAAATAATTGCTGTAAATATTCCTTTATATTTTTACAATATAGTAATATTTTTACAATATAGTGTTGTTTTAAAGGAACTAGTGAATCAGATGAGTTATTCTGTATTTTAAATCTGATACACCATGCTGTACTTTTCTGAAAGTTTTCATATTTGCTTTCATGATTCTTTCATGTGTTTACATGTATGTTATAGCTATATCTGTCTATATATACATGCAATTTTGCATGACAGTGTTAAAACTTTCTCTTTTCATACAATTTTTTCTTTATGCCAAAGAACACTTGACATATGTGTTAATTAAATTCTATTGCAGTCCTTTTAAGTGTCCTGAAGTTGGAAATATAGCATATTGTTAAAATCCACAGCAGTGCAGAGCCAGAAACTCGTTATAGGAAGAATAAACATGGGGAGGTATGGGCACACAGCGAGTCGTTGTTACCTGATGTATCAATTACCTGGAGGCAGAAAGCAAGCTTCAGTGCTGTTTTGTGATAGATGTCTATTGAATGTGATGAGATTTGACTGTGTGCTGAAAGTTAAGTTTTTACCTGTTTTACTGATGGGTCTAAGCTTTGTGTGCTCAGTATTAATCATATACTCAGGTTGAAGCTTGGCTTTGTAATTAGGAGCTTTTACAAAATCCTTGTGCTTGACCAAACTATATTATGTGTTTATGTAGCTACTACAGTGCTTTAAAAAAAGATAGCTGTGACTACAGCTACGTTTTTCAAAGGTGATGATGAGGTGTTAATAGTAAAGAAATTATTTTACAGGATACTAAATTTTGCCAGCATGTAAATCTTCCATTAATGCCTTGCAGCCGAGCTGGCCGTCTTTGCTGCCCTCTAGTGTTCTTTTTACATGCCAAACCGTAGGTTGAGAGATTTTAAAGGCAGCTGCTGCCATATTTGCTTCTCTTGTTAAGTTTTTTATCAGTCTTCATCCCTATTGATGTTTAAAATGCAGCTGAAAAATCCATTAATCTTTATCACCTTGGCTCATTCACTTCTGTAATGATGTAGGCTCAGGCATGATCTGCAGGGCCAACTTCTCTGAGAAAACTTCTTGTGTGATGAGATCTTTTATTTTACAAGCATATCATGAAGTCTCGTGTGTGGTTTCTACTGAAGTCTTTTTGAATTTTCTATCATGATAATCAAACCTCTATGACTGCATTTTTATGCTTTAAGGGTTGGTTTTGTTAATAACTTTTTTTGATAAATGAGGAGATCCAGAGTTGGTCTTACAGAATTGCAGGTTATTGCCAGTACTTTACTTGTACTTTACATTGTGATGTTATTCAGAGTTTCTGTAGTCTGTTGTCATTTCTGTAGCATTTCGAGAGACTTTAGAGTTCTCACTTGTGCACACCTTCTGTTGTATAGTGGTGTAACAGAAACCCCTTCCAAATACAAGTTTGGTGCTGGTTACTGCTACACAGGAGAACAGCAGACAGTTTAATTCCAGAGTTAGTTGTTTTTATTGTTTGATTCTTGGATCTGTTTTTATAAACAGTATGAGAACATGACACTTCAGCTTTAATACTTCTTGGTTTTTTTCCTGGTTAAAATTGAGATTGTGTTTGTTTTTATTTAATCAGTGTGTTTACCTTTTTTTAACAACAGATCACAATTTCTACACCAATATTTATAAACTGTAAAGCATGAATCAGAATTTGTATGAAGGAATCACTTTCATCTCTCGTGTAAACGTGCACCTCCATAACTTGGATTCACTGCATATTTTTATAAAGTTACCTTTCCAGAACCAGTGTAGTCTACTGCCATATTAGCTAAATCTCATATTTATCAGAAATACTGGAATGACAGTTCTGGAAGCAATCTGTGTTAGCTACAAAATTAATTATTCTGAGGCATGCACAGGCCACAAAGAAGTTTTATATCGTTCTGTCTCAGTACATCATTCATCAAAATTGTTGTGTACTTCCCTTTTTGGGACAACTGTTCTTTTAGTGCTAAGGTGGGCTCTTGTGATCCTTAGTCTCCTAGGTACTAAAAGGTAATTGTTCTCTTTACTGAGAGACAATACTAAGATAAAGGTTTTTGGCACTCTTAGACTGGAAAAAGAAATGCTATTCTTTGGACTAAGTCCAGATACTTGACTTGACTGTAGAAATAAAAGATCATTTTTTCAATGAAGCAGAAGTTATGAAATTGGTAATTTAGGACTCTCTTTCATACTTGTTCATATTGTTAGCCATCAGTTTTCTCCACTAACTTCTAAAATAAAAGTTTTGAGCTCCAGGAAAGTATTTGTTTTATTTCTTATTTCAGCTTAGGTAAGTTTAGGGCCATATGCACTGCAAGTGGGTATTAGTATTAGTCAAGTTAATCTGTAAATCGAATGTAACTATGCCTTAAACTCAGAGATTTGCCTGCCTGTATGCTAGAGATGCCAAATTTGTAGTGGTTAATAGGTGAAACATCAGTATGTTGTGAGTCAGTTTTACATTGTATTGCAGTACTGAAAGAAACACTTTTAGTTTAACTGTTCTGGCACTTTTGAAATGTGATGCAAAACTACTTTTTTTTCTGAGTACCCTTTTTAGAAGGGGAAAAATACAATTCATAGAGAACACTGGGATTAACAGTAACATTTGGTGGGAGAAAGTAAAGAGAATTAAAGTTGCCACCAGGAGGAGCAGTCCCAAAATATTCTCATTTTTTTTTCACTGGCACAGTTGCCTAGTGCTGTAGCTGTAAGCTGTGTATATCTTTGTGAGTATCACAGTATTTTTAAGGGTAAAGTGCTAAATAGAATGCAACTTAAAAAACTGCCCAGAAAGAATACAAATGAAAAACTCAAGTATTTTTGCAAATTGTAATCTGGAAAATAATGGTTCCTTTGACATTTGGAATTTTAATTTAAATTGGTTTAGGTCAGTATCCTGGCTTCATTATAGTATGCTGTTAGTCAGACTTTCTATATCAAAATGGAATCTGGTTTTGTATCTCTTAGTTGAGATGTAATAGAATAATTTTCAGGAGCTGGTATTACCACAGACTCGATTCTCTATATCTGCCTAGACCAACCCTTAGTGAAACAGGCACTTGGGCCACGCAGATGGCTTGGGCATGTGTGTCTGTACGAGAGGCAAGTTGTCTGCCATGCCAGGCAATGAACAGAAAGGAAAGGAATGAGTTCAGTGAGAAACACAAAGTGCCAGACCTTGCAGGGGTTTGAGTCTAGGGTTTATTTTTTCTGGTCCCATTCTGTGTCTGTCCCCCCCAGCCCCTGCACTTACAAGTCTCTTCATAGTTAAACATTTAAAATCTATAAAGCAATGCAAAGATTTAGAAAAAAGGGGACATTTTTTAGTGGGTGAAGTCTTGTTTTAGTATTACATGTTACCCTGGATGTATTTAAAAGTCATGTAGATGTGGCATTTAGGAGCATGATTTAGTGGTGGACTTGGCAGTCCCAGATTAACAGTTGGGTTGATGATTTTAGGGGTCTTTTCCAACCTAAACAATTCTATGATTCTGTGTAGCAACAACATGTTATTTGTAAGGGGCAAATTAAAAAAAATAAAAGCCATATCCCATAGTCTTTCAAACTATGTAGCGAAAATATTTTGCTAATCAAGGATAGAATTCATTTATAAAGGAACTCAAATGATGTTTTGACACAATAGAGGAAATGGATGCGTATATGGTTATAAAACTGGAGAAGGTAGCATTTGTATTTAAAATGTAACAATTTGACTTAGAGTAACTTCACAGTGATAGATATTAATACTTAAATTTAATCAAGAAATGAGAATGTCTGAATTTTTCTTCCTTAGTAATAGATTTTATTCATATAGAAAATGTGTATTGTCACAGTCCGTCACATTACTCCTGAAATGCTGTGATATTGTGTGTATAATCTAAATCAGATTTTGGTAACCTGTGGGATTTCCCATTAGTGTTTTCACATATTGGTATTCCATATGAATTTCACATTTCATTAACTGGATTGTCATTAGTTCTCTGTTTCAAATTCCTGGCCCATTACTGTTACTGATTCAAAATGCTACTGTCTATCTTCTTGATATTATCACCCCAACACTTGGTGGGTAAGTATGTGCTCAAGGGTTATTTTTGCGTGTAGCATTAACAAGTTATTTACTCACGCTTGTAACAAAGGTTTTAAAACGGCAGTAAGCACTTCAAGTAAGTCAAGTTGACTTTTTGTTTCTGAGGAGGACTTTACAGATTCTGTTGGAAGATTGTTTAATAGCTAAATTGAACATGAGCCTGTTGTCTGGGTCCTGTGTGTAATGTCAGATACTGGGCATGATGTAAAGTTAAGGATGGTCAGCACCCTTGGTGACAGTCCCTTACAAAACAGCAAAATCACTTTCTGTAAATTGTGTTAGTGATTTTTGGAACCCAGAGAGATAAAGTGGATCGTGAAAATCACAGAGATAACTCAAACCTGGATGCTGATGCAAAGTGAGTGTGTGGGCCACATTATATTTACCCTGCCATGCATCTGTGAGAAAGAAGAGTTTTTATTTTTCTTTATATGGAAGATTTTTTATTTTGTGATTTCTTTTAAAGTTTTAGACCTGGAAGTCCAGCAGTACAACTAGGTCACGTAAAGATAAAAAACTAATCAATAAGTGATTGCATCTTACCTTTATTTTCTTTTAATTATCTGCTGCCTTCTGGCAAATGTTTCCCCATAGGATGAAGATGAGTTGGACTCTCACACCATGGTGAAGACCAATTCAGAGAGCGCTGGTACCATGAGAGCCACCAGTACAATGAGTGAAGGCGCTCAGACAATGATTGAACACAACAGCACAATGTTAGAGTCAGACTTGGGGACCATGGTAATAAACAGTGATGATGATGAAGAGGAAGATGGGACCATGAAACGTACGTTGTTAATTTGCTTTCTTCTAAGAATGTAATGTTTTCTCGTGCTGCATGAGAATGTCGTATCATAAATTGGCTTTTAAGTGTCAAGTTCTGTGGTTAAAACAGGGGGAGGAGGGGTATTTGTGTCTCTAAGCACTCAGTAATTTGTCGAGAAAAAGTTGACTGTAGTGGGAGATTCAAAGTAGAAGCCTGGTTTTGGTGCTTTGCTAAGTTTCTCTAGAGGACTCTCAAATTGTCCTTCTATGAATTGTCCCTTTTACTGCTTATCTGTTTATCTCCTATCCCACATACATTTGGACCAGTTCCTTGGAGGTAAACTGATGTGATTGTGTGAGAGGCTGCTGTTTCAATGTCAGTGGTCCTGGGAACATATCATGGCTCTCTTTGGGGTCAGCAATTAGTAATATATGCTGCAGAATAGTTTTGTAACTCATGATCACCTAGCAGATCTGTATTTTTTAAGCAAATAATAATTTGGCTGTTTTTTGGAATGTAATTCAACAGTGGTTGTTTTAAGGCAATGATCGAAAGATTGCTGAAACCTAAGTAAAAAGTTCTAATTGATTTTGGCAGCATGTGACGGAGTACGGAACAAAGAGAAAAAAATTGTGAATGTTTCTGTGTATAAAATTATAACTTATACTGAAATATCCATAAATATGCATTTTGAAAATAGTTAATTTACATACTTATTTACTGATACGCGCATTGTTTGGCTGAAGACTACTGCAGATTGAGGTCCACAAATTTTAATGGAATTATTTTGTCAAATAGTCATCAATAGATGACTCTGAGGCTGTAGCTGGCTGATTTCATGACACACAATATAATGTTTAACTCCAGGCAATTGTGGGGAGGGGTGTGGGGAGCTCTGTGTGTGTGTGTAATATAGAGAGCTAATATCTCAAGAGTGGAAATCAGTGCCAAATAAATCACTTTTTGGAGTGTTTCATAGCAAATACAAAGCTACATTTGTGTTTGCTTATAGATACCTGATGTAATTTGCTCAAGATGAGTTGGAAGTGCAAAGCAGATACTATTTTTTTGTGTACAGGAAGTTGGAAGGAAAAAGGGGTTTTGTAGATTTTGTTTGTTTGGCTTTTTTTGTGGTTTGTTTTGGGTTTTATTTTGCTTTTCCTTTAGAGTTCTCAGCAATACGATTGCTGTTGACAGTGATTACTTTAAGTATGATGATTCACCTCAAGACTCAATATGTGCTTTAATTTGTTTTCATGTTGAAACAGAATATTTTCCTGTTAGACCATGAGGCTAATGGAGGGTTAGTACAAGTGATCTCAAACCCATCAGTTTCAACAAACTAAGGACAAGCTGAATGATTTAAAAAAAAAAAAAGAAAGGGGAAAGATAGTATGAACAAATTTGGAATAAATTCTTAGGGTTGGAAGTATTATGAATTAGGGTTTAGTGCAGTTTCTATGCAGCCTGACAAATCATTTCAGTCTTCATAAGTAAGTTCTGTATAAGTAGTATACCAAATTGCACCACACTATCCATGTAGTTTTTATTTGTGCTGAGAGGAAATACCTGTTACTATGCCAAACAGATCAAAAGAGTGGCATTAGGTTTGCATTGCAGTCTTTTAATCTATGTCTTATTTGTCTGCTGGGGATGTTGCTTTTAAAATGTACTGTTATTTTCAATTTTTACTGATTCCCGTAACGATCTGTAGTTAGAAAGGGAATTGCCTTTCTACACCTTGACATTTGGTCAGTATATGTCTTAATCCCATTCTTCTTTCTTCTCAAACAAGAATAATCTTTGGGACAGGTGACAGGTTTCCTTCCTCTCCCTCTTCACCCATAGATGACTGTCTTGAGCCCTGTAACTGCAGCAAAGCAAAGCCAGCAGACTGGAGGTAGTTTGCCTCATGACAAGTGATGGTTTCATCATTCAGCTGTCAGGCCACAGGTTTGGTTTCAGCACTTAGTTGCTAAAATTTCTTGTATTTTGCATTAGGCACCCATTATTTGCATTTTTGACATTAAAAACTAGAAATAAGTCAAGAACAGGACCTCCGCATCTCTCAGCTAAAAATGAATGTAAATCATGTCCACTGTAGCTGGTCCTCTGGTTCTGTTATTGCTGTGCTATTGGCTGAAACAGGAGCAATAGCAAGTTACCTAAGTGAATGTCACCAGGAAGGAACATAAAAATCCTTGCTGTCTCTGAAAGGCAGACACAGATTTTGTGCTTCTTTGTACTCGACAAAGACACAAGATTTTGGAGATTGGTTGCTTTTTCCAATGTACCTTTATAGGCAAAGTAAACACTTTCTGCATGTTTGTGTGATTTGATTATAATAAATCAGAATGAGTATCTTAAAAGTGCTCTTTGACACTGCTGAATAATAGAACATTGCAAGCAAGAAGCTTGGAGAAATAAACTTAGTAAACTAGGGAAGAAGGATTTAATTTCCTTCCGAGAGACACAAAATATTTATGACAAACTTTTTATTTAATTGCTGTTGTGTTTAGTTTCATGTTTTGTTTCCTTCTGCCTTTTGTTTCCCTGTTCAAGGACAAAATAAGAAACAATAATATGTTTTTATTTATAAGTACCCATGCTTGGAGGCCTCTGGGAGCCATGACAGAAAATAACTAAAACCATATTTTTTCACAAATGGGGAATTGTGCCCAGATAAAATTGGGATTTGGAACAAAAAGAGGCCTGTCCTCCTACCCCAACATACATTATACAGTCTAGTAATAAACAACATTTATGCTGTCTTGCTTGGTATGCCTGTGCATGCTCTTACCAGAGACTCTGTGGTATGTACCTGGAAGGAGGAAAGAAAATGAAGAACACGGAGAGTTGAGAGGAACTTAACTTTAGAAGGTTTAATGTGGCACAGAGGAGAGAGTGAGAATGATGGAAATATTACTTCTTTTGTTCAGTTGCTTGGGTTTTACTTATTTTTGTGTAGAAGGTTTTTCATATGTCAGTGGAGAGACTAGTTTTCAGACCAGCTTCTTCACATTCCCCTCATGGTTTTTCAGCAGGGCTTAGTGTTAGGGCTTTCTGGTGCACCAGGAGTACTTGTGGTTGTTCTCTTTTCTCCTTTTTGGTAATGTTCCCCCTGCTTCTCTTTTTTGCCCTGTTAAATTTGTATTTGCCATCTGCTTTGGGCTGGAAAACAAGTTGTCTCTTAGTGCAGTTTGGGTTTATTTTGGGTTTCTAACTGTTGCTTCAGGCTTTGGTGAAGCTTCTAAATGGTTTGTGGTTGGTAATGAATGTATTAAAGGAAGAGGACAGAGAACTAATGAGGTGGCATTTGACAACTAGAATGTAGAAAAGTAATCAGGTTTTTGTTTTATTACTTCTTGCCCTATAAGACATGAACATTTTAGGTTTAGTCAGTATAATTCTTAAACACATTCTTCCTTCTAAGCAAACATAAGAATATAATCTTTGGGACAGCAGGTTTCCTTCCCTGCCCTCCCTCTACCACAGATGACTGTCTTGAGCAGCGTAACTCCAGTGCAGTTGGCAAACTGGAGGTAGCCTGAGGCAAGCAATGGTTTAATCATTCAGGTGTCAGGCAACAGGTTTGGTTCCAGCACTTACTTGCTCAGCTTTCTTGTCTTACTGCATAATGGTATTTTTGATAATAGTGGGACAATGCACCATGCTGTACAACCTACATGTTGATAGAAGAATTCATGAGTTGGTTTATTCATTATTTTTTAGTGATTTCAGCATCCAGGGTAAGGGATTGTTTGATACTGTAAGTCAGTCTCCTCTGTGATATGAGGTATATGCTTGGATAGCTGTTGAGTGGTGCTTCAAAACTCTTAGAAAGGCCTAAATCCTACAGCTGGTTTTTCAGCTGAAAAGCAAAAGCTGGTGACATGTGTTTTAAAACAACTTATGACCTAATTCCAGTAGGAATTTCATAAGGAAACTTAATTATGGGCTGGTTTCAGTGGTGCTATAGCCTGGACATTGATACTTCATGGATGGATTTTCAGTCAAGCGTGTTTACTGTGCCCCCAATAAGATGGTTTGCTTGGTGCCATATATAGGTGTACTAGTGCTTTACTCCTGTGTATGTATATATAAAGAGGTGATAGATGTTTACAGGTCCTCAAATGGTTCTCAAGCCATTTTCTGTGATTGGTGATAAAGTTGTTCATTTATATCACTAGTAGTAGTATATTTTAAAAATGGGGATTTTTCTTTTTTTAAGAATGTTGTTGGCAATTCTGCTTTTGAGAGCTGTTGCAAAATGCTAGTTTAATGTGGATTTTCTTTGTTTTGCTAAAACCAGAAATAAAGTGCAATTCGTCCAGAATCGACTAATGGGAAGTGTTTGAACAATGCTGTCAGGCATATGGTGTGATTCTTGGGGTGTCCTGTGTGGGGCCAGGACTTGGATTCGATGATCCTGATGGGTCCTTTCCAACTCAGCATATTCCATGATTATAATAGTAGTATCATTGAATATTTTTTCCTTTTTTCCAGAGAGTGGGGAAAAAAGGAATAAAAATTATTAAACCAGTTTTACAAGTCTTATTCTTAAGAAGCAAAGCAATGCTTTGTGCTGGAAATTTTTCCCCATTAAAAATTGTAACTTGGGTTCATAGTCCTTCAAAAAGTCTCTGAAAGCTTCAGCTAGTTGAAAATTATGTGGATTTTCCATTTAAATGCCAGTTGCAATTATATCTGGTAAATAGGTGTATCGTACAACAAACAAGAGACCGAATGAGGTCTGAAACTGAATGAAGACTTCGGTGTATAAGTCACTGTGATACAAAAACTGTGAACTCAGTAACCACGTTGTTCCACAGCTCTCAATAGTCAAACATTTCTTAGATTCGTCCTGTGGTAGACTCCCAGCTGCTCTGGCCTGGGTAACTGGTGATAGTTTCTACTGCTGCTTCCTTGTGGTTCCCAGTAGCCTGACCTCTCATTCTCTGAGGTGGTTGCCTAATAGGCATGTGTTAGCAGCAGAACTTTCCCACTCATGAAATACAGTCACAATTCCTGCTTAAAATACGGCTAAAGGAGGTGGCTGTGGCAGCTTTCTGTGTGGTGGTTCACTGTTAGATGCATTTGCCTGGAGACTGAGGTCAAAATTCCAGGCTCCTATTTCCCATTTCCCAGAATTACTGCCACTGCATTGTAGGGCACCTTGTGGGAGGAAAGAGTAGTGGTAGGAATGTATGGAATACAAAGCCCAAGTAGTATATGGTATTGTATAAGTTCTGGTAGCCTTTGTAGCAGGAGTGAGAGCACGTAGGTAGATACAGGTCTAAAGAAGGCTGAAAGCTGATTGCTTTACAGCTTCTGACTCTAATAGTGACAAAGCAGTGTATTTTGAGGGAATAAAAATATTGACAGTATGTTCACAGAAGCACTTCAGAGTTAGGAGAGCCAGATCCCTAACTTCACCAAGCAGCTGAAAACGTTCCTCAGTTGAGTGGTAGATGGAGAGCCACAGAATATGGAAGACTGTGGAACCTTGTGGCTTTTGGTAAAAGGAAGAAGGCTTTGCTCTGTAGATATGCAGCTGCAGAAGAGATCCAGTGTCCTGGTAGTAACAGAGTGAGAGAAGGACTTACAGACTTTCCACAGGAAATTGTAAACCCTCCACTCCAAAATGCCAAACAAAGAAAATTCCAGCACCCATGACCTCCCAGGAAATTGTAGTGGGTGTTTCCCTTCTGTAGGAGATGGTCACCCTCATCTGCTGACCTTACTTGTTAACTAACAGCAGAACTTTTAAACTGATTTAAAATCAATCTGATATTAATATGATACTTTTCTGTTGGAAATGCTTCACTACAAAATTTTTTTTTATGGTAGATGACATCAGTTGAATTTACCAAAACATGCGTTAGAATGAAGGGTGCATTCCTCCTTATTTTGAAATGTGTGTTGAGAATTATTTATTTTATTTGTGATATGTTTTTGAAACAGTGTCATAGAGTTGGTGTTGTGTTATGATGTTGCCTCATTCATTTTATTCAGCATACTTTTTGGATGACACTTGCTTACATAATTATTTGGGGACATCCCTATTGGCTTTGTTCCTGTCAGGGGTATTGCTGAGGTAGAATGTGTTTTCAGCATTGATGGTGCTCTCTGTGTTTTATGGCTTGCCATAAACACAGCAATTTTTGTTGCCAAAAGCCAAAACCAGCAATTTTTGACTGTTGTTTTATTATGGCTTTTTTTCCAAAGCTGTCTTTGCAGTAGGCAAGTGTTAGGGATGATAAGAGACAGATATTCTTAAATATTGAAACTGTGGAAAACATTTTTAAAAGTGATCATTGCTTATTGAAAAACAAATAATTACAACAACTGAAAAATCCAAATCCTTCTAGAATGGAACAGGCTATTGCTCAATAGGTTTTTGGTGCAAATGTGGAGTGATACTGACTGTGCTGTAGATTTTTTGTGGCAAATGTAACTTACTGAATAGAGGAGTGAATTAATTGTCCTTAAGGAAATCTTTATGTATTATACATCAAATTTTCTTGTTTCTTGAAAGATGGTTGAGAAGATAGCGTTACTCTGTTGTTCATGAAAGTTAGAAAAAGTACTTTCAGACCAAAATGATCTTACTTTGAAGGAAAAAAAAAAAAGGTGCAACCTATATCAGTTTGCTCTGGCATAAAGAGCCTGAGTGTTTTATAAAGTAAATACAAAAGAGATAGGAGCTTTCACATGGCCTTTAAACTGGTAGATGTCAACCCATTCTTAAGAAACACTAAATGAACCTGTTAGGTTAGCTGGAGATCTAAATAGTGTCTCTTTTTTCATTTAATTATTTATAAAAATAAAATAAAACCTTGAGAATAAATTTCTAAATAGATCCTTTCGGATTCTTTACACTGGAGGAAGAAACAAAAAAAAAGTTGAAATACCTCTGGTCCCATCATTTTGCAGTCATATTTCTGGTTTTGTGTGTGAGTTTTTATACTAGCAGTGAAGATGAGCAGCCCTTGCTCTTTTAATTGGGTTAACTGACTGTATGCTAAATTGAAATCAGAAGTGAGTTCTAAATTCTTATTTATCAAAACAAATAAAAGAAGTTCTCAAAGTAAAAAATAAATGTTCTTTGCTTACCTTGGAGTAATTTCAGTCCTGTTGACCCAATTTCCATAATATGCATTTGATAGCAAGGAATTTAGAGGGGTTGATTTGTTTTATGTATGTAGGTTGTCTTCTATTACATGTATAAGGAAGATATTTATAAATAGTTTTAAAACTTACAAGCAGTGCTTGGAAAATCTTTAGTATTGCCTGATACATGAGAGGACGGAGACTGCCTTACCTGTAATGGGCCAACATTTTGGTACTTAGAGTTTTGAACAGAGACACTGGTAATCTTTTTGTTTATAGCTGTGTCTCAGGGATGAAACTTAAGTACAGCCATCTCAGCAGAAGAAAAAATTGGTTGTGAAAGGCCAGCAATGTGGTGTCCTATCTTTTTGGTACAAATAGTTTCAGAGGTTTTGGGCAGCGATCACCAAGTAATGAAAAATTTGTACTAAGAAAATGCATTGTATTTCTGTTTTTAATTCTACCTCCTTCATACTACTATCTTCTTTTGGATCTGTTTTCTAAATGTGTGCTTTTCTAAAATTTAGCTTCTTCCTTTTTTCTTCTGCTCTACTCAGCTCTCATGAGACCCCCCCCCGTAATACTGTGTTCAGCCCTAGGACCCCCAAAACAAGAAGGACGTGGAGCTGTTGAAGCAAATCCAGGGGAGGACCATGAAAATGATCAGAGGGGTGGAGCACCTCTGATAGGAAAGCTGGCTGAGACAGTTGGGCTTGTTCAGCCTGGAGAAGAGAATGTTCCAGGGAGACCTTGTAGGACCTTGCAGTACCCAACGGGGAGCCTACAGGAGAGCTGGAGTGGGACTTTTGACAATGGCCTGTAATGATAGGACAAGGTGTAATGGCTTTAAACTGAAAGAGGGCAGGTTTAGAGAAGATACTGGGAAGAAATTATTTACTATGAGGGTGTTAAAATACTGAAACAAATTGCCCAGAGAAGCTGTGGATGCCCCATCCCTGGAAATGTTCAAGGCCAGGTTGGATGGTCTAGAGGAAGGTGTCTCTGCCCATGGAAGGGGAGTTGAAATTAGATGGTTTTTAAAGGTCCCTTCCAACTCAAGCCATTCTATGACTATGGTTTTTGCCCTTTAGTGCTCTTTTCTGTAGTTGTTAGACATTCCTGCTGTTTACTTCTCATCCCTTCCTCAGTCCCAGATTCAAGAGATCAAGAAACCTCCTTCAACTGATTTTGAGTTCAGTGGGGGCAAACTTGGGAGATTCTGGAGAAGAGGTGTCTGCTGTCTGGTCGGTTAAATTCAACCTGGAGTTTAGTTCACTGAATTGTTAGGTCATGGTTGTTATGAATTAAAAGATGGTGAGTAGAGATAACTGCTCAGGGATTAGAAAAAAATATATGAAAAAAAGGTGGCAAAAACTGAGAGAAAAATCAGCTAAAAAAATGTGAGGAAAAGAAGGTATGTATGGAAATAGCAGATTGAATGAAGGAGTCATTGTGGAGTTGAAGGAAAGCAGCTGAAGTCAAAAGTCACTAAAGCTTAGAGCACAACAGTAGAAACATACATTAAAAAATGCCAGAAGAAATTTTACTAGAACAGAAAAATTTAGAAAAAGCAGAAAGAAAAGAAGCAATAAATCAACATACCGTCTTTGCTTCTGTCAAGAACAGTGTGGCCAGCAGGTCCAGGTCAGTGACTGTCCCCCTGTACTGAGCCCTGAGGAGGTCACACCTTGAATCCTGTGTTCAGTTTTTTGCCCCTCACTACCAGAAAGACATTGAGGTGCTGGAGCATGTCCAGAGAAGGATGATGGAGCTGGTGAAGGGTCTGGAGCACAAGTCCCATGAGGAGCTGAGGTTGTTTAGCCTGGAGAAAAGGAGGCTCAGGGGTGACCGTATCACTCTCTACAAATCCCTGAAAGGAGGTTTAGCCAGGTGGAGATTGGTCTTTTCTGCCATGTCTCAAGTAAAAGGATGAGAGAAAATGGCCTTAAGTTTTGCCAGGGGAGGTTCAGATTAGATATTTGAATTTTTTTTTTTTCCACGGAAAAGTGAGTAAGCGTTGGAATGGGCTACGCAGAGAGGTGGTGGGGGCGACATCTTTGGAATGTCTGGAAGTGTCAAGAAATGTCTGGATGTGGCACTTGGAGTATGGTTGTAGTGATTATGGTGTTTCTAGGTCAGTGGTTGGACTAGATGATCTTGAATGTCTCTTCTGGCTGTGATGATTCTGTGAAAAGATGGCAGTACAAAAATAAACATAAATGAAAAAATAGGCTGCTATTAGTCATGCAGCAAAATTAGAATGAATTAAAAAATCTTTAGACAAAGGGGATGGGAAGAGATGATGAAGTAAGAGGTAAAAGAGGGGGGGGAACCCATTTAGTGAATGAATAAAAACAAGTGTTTTTATCTGTAAAAAAAGCCAGATAAGGAGATTAGCAAGTCCTAGTGATCATGTTAAACACAAGCTCAAAAGATATTTTCAGTTTACCTTTTCACTTGTTAAAACAAGTATATCAAAAATTCCTATTGCTTTGTTATGTTTGTAATTTATATGTATAGTATTGTCTGATATTTAATGTTAGGTTTTTTCCCCCGTCTTAGTTATTTATCTCTCATCTTGTTTCATATTTTATTCGTGGAAATATATTTCATATATCTTCATGTCAAATGTGTTACACTTCCAGCAAGTACGTTTCATGTGTCAATGCTGTGCAGAATATGGTCTCTGAGGTGACAGTTATGTTTATTTATTGTGCTATTTAGTAATGAATTTGCTTTGAAATCGCACAAATGAAAACGAGTTTCAGTCATTTAGGACTGAAGATTATTCTTTACTTTTAGTTTTGTGAAAAGCATAAAAGAGCAGGAGTTCATGCTGTTCTCGATCTGCTTCATAAAGCTTTTGCAGCTGTTAGTTGATGACAAAAATCCCCCAGGGTGTCCACACTATGGAGACAGGGTGCTTTGCAACCATCTGTAGAGGGTGATCCTGTAATTTTCTGGGAATCTTCATTGGTTATGAATTAAATTAAGCAGCATCTAGACACAATTTGTGTAGTTGTATTTTGCAAGTTCTTTTTCTAAATAATTATTAAATCCCACCTTTAGTGAAACTCTGTTCGTTTCCTGCAAGTGTCTGTGGACCAGGCCTTGAAGTTAGGGGCATTCAGCACCCAAAGGGATGCTTAGCGCCTCATGTTATTCAGTCTCTATAATAACAAATTGATATTGCATGAAGTAACTTCTAATATTATTTGTGTGTGCAACTCTGAAATGTCTTGAACATTTCTTCACGTTGTATCTTGCTGCAAAAATATCATACTTTGACTATGAGCTTTTATGCCAAAGATCCTCAGGGGACAAACAGAGGCTTGCATCACATACAGATGACTGTATTTGTTTCTGCAAACGCCAGGAAAATTAATTAGTGAAGTTTAGTTTATAGTGCATTAATTCTTTAATCTTTGAATAGTTTTTACCTTTTTTTCTGTTTTCTTTCAACTAAGGAAATGCTACTTCACCGCAAGTTCAAAGACCTTCTTTCATGGACTACTTTGATAAACAAGATTCCAAGAATAAAAGCCCTGAAAACTGTAATCAGAACATGCATGAACCTTACCACATATCCAAAAACGTTTTCCCTGATAACTGGAAAGTCCCTCAAGATGGAGACTTCGATTTCGTAAGTACTTTTTAATTGTTTAATCTCTTGCATGCAGTTTATTTTATATGTGCCAAAAATAGTTAATCTCTTTCTATAACTATATTAATACAAGTAAAATAAGTAAACTTTCAAGAATACTGTCCAAATATCTAATCTTTGTGCTCATCCTGGTTGTTGAAGTAAGTACACCTGATAAACACAGGACTTTTTAAATGAGGAGTGGTGTGTGATGGTATACTACTTTGTAATTACTCTTTTTTAAAAATGTTTTTGGTTCCTTAAAATTTATGTGCTTTAAAATTTGACCCAATTCTGTTAAAAAAAAGAAAAAAATTGCTACAGATATGGTATATTGTTGTCGTGTTTGCTGCGTATCCCAGTAAAATGATAAGTATTTTAAACTGGATTGGAGCCATTTAATCAATCTCCTTGGAGATGTTTAAGACCACCTACTGTTTTGCACAAGTCACCTTCTTGGTACTATTCCAATAGCACGCATCTCTTTACATAGAATTATTCTACCTAACACAAATTCATCTATTTTAGGGTGGAGTTTTTACCCTCCAAAATATGTGTAGTTTATTTCATTTTGCCTATGGTGCAAATTATAACAGGGTCAAAAAGAAAATGTTCCTAAGTTATAGGTTGCACTTAAAATGAAATATGTAATTACTGATTAGAGACTGGTGAGTAATTATACCTGGTTTTCACCTTTGCTATTTTTTTAACATGTTTCAATGAAATTTTTGTTTATCTGTTGTGGATTAAATGTTCTTAAGTACAGTGCAGTAGCTAAATATGATCATGCGGTGCCTTTTGAAGCACACTTGAGATTTGAAGAGAAATGTTGTGTTTAATTTTAGGTGACAGCCGTAGGTGTGGAATTTTCTTTCCAGTTTTCACTTACAGCATTTCTTCTTAAAGCTGACTCTTAAATTTAAACTACTGGGGTAAAGCCAGTTCAATAGCATAGTACAAGCTGTTGCTGCTGGAGAGTTTTGATTTAGTTGGATTTTGGTTTGGGTGGAGTTTTTTTAGGCTTTTTTTTTCTATCGAATGCATGATGATTGACTAACAAAATAGTTGCACTATTCATTGGAAAATAACTGGCCATTGTTTCAATGGAGTTATTATAGTGGCAATAAAACTGCCTTTAGAACAATTTAAAATTCATCCTATCTTTTCCATTACTTGTGAAGAAATGCAGGCAAAAATTATTCTTTTTGTAAATGCTAAGATGCTGATTCTGTAAGTACTTATTCCTGAATAATTCACACATGGATAATCAAGGTGCTTCAGTAGTGGATGTACTGCTTCGGAGAAGTCCACTCAAAAATACATTTGAATAAAGCTTCTGGTACCAGCTGATGTTGCACAGGATATGGGTTTTAACTGCCTACTGATTTGAACCACTGGCAAATATTATTTATTGATATATTCTAGAAGCACTTGTATTTATGTTTTAGACAGTGAGTGGCAGTATTGGCAAGTGGCCTGCAAGAGACTTTCTCAAAAGATGAATCAGTGGGCAGCATGCATAATATATTGTCTGTTCTTTGTGAGATCAACATGAATTTTTCAATTGCTGACATGAAGTCTTTAAATGATTTGTGAAAGGGGTAAATGATGAAAACTTTTTGTACTAAATAATTCCATGCTGTTTTGTTTAGCCTTAATGGGATCTAAAAAGGTATCCAAACTGTAAATTATGACAGTCATAATTTTATTTAAACATGAGATTAATACAGTAGAACTGAAATATGAATGATCAAAATTCAACTTAATACTAGTATATTCTAATAGTACTCCAGCTTTCTGTGTAGAAGAGGAAGGATGCTCTGTAAGCCAGAAGTCACCAAACTCATTTGCTGAATGAAACCATTATTTCTTACCCTTGTAAGCCAAACACATCATGGCAGTTCTGGCAGCCAGTGAGCACTTCACTTGTGAGCCAGGGTGAATGAGAGGGTCATGCTAAGAAGAAATATTTAAGTGTATTGGATGGAAAGCCCTAGAAATACATTAGTGTATATGTCTGTTAAAGCCTGAACTAGGAAGCAGAAATGCCATTGAGGTGGGAAAGAGAAGGGAAAACAAAGTAAAAACAAACCTTATAAATCCCTGCAACTAATTAGTTTGCTTATTTCTGTATATTATAAGGTGAAACATGCAGAACTGGGAGCTAATTCTTGTGGCGAAATAGTATATTTGCTTTAGGTCACAATGATATTTTATCCTATTCTTAGTCTATTGTACTGTTTGATAAAACATAGTTATTTTATTTGTTGAAATGTACAATATATAATGTAAATAAATGTCATAGGAAACTGTTCTCATAATGTGAATAAACAAATATATAAAATACGGCAAATTAACTTAGCGCTAGGTCTGGTTTGAAAGTTTTGGTGTGAGCATAGTTTTCTGCCCTGATACAAATGTTTTAAAAACTACTTGGCAACACAACTATGACTAGAAGACTTTCCCAAGAAAATAACATGCTTTAGTCATCAATCTGAGCTTTCAAAAAAGTAATTTTAGCAGCATTATTTGTTCTGTAAGTACGTATTTATGCTTTGGGTTTTTTCTCTGTTGAAGTACATCTGTTTTGAAATTCAAAAGCTGATCTTAATTCTTTTTCACTGATGCCATATGGGAATTCAAGATCTATCTCTGCCTTTTGGTCCTGTGGGCCTTCAGTTCTATGATCAGTCTGTGCTGGTTATTGATATCATGTTCCAGGAATCGATAAGAAAAAATTGTCACCGCAAACCTTCAAGTTTTATATTGTATTGAATTGGGTATATTGCAAATAACTGTAACTAGACTTAATTCTGCTACTGTATACTCACTCACCTTGAACATTATATTATTCCAAATTTACCCTGTTATATTTGCTACCAGACTTAAAGTGCTGTTTTTCATGAAACAGAGGTGTTTGGAATTTTTATACTACATTTCTTCTTGCTTTTTAAAAAGAAACTAAGACGAAACAAAAACATTCAACATCAAACACTTTTGAATGTTTTCTTTTCTGTGAGTAGGAATTTGTATAGAATTGCTGGTTTTAATATTTGTTTTCAGTTATTCTACTGTCTGTTTCTGATGTCTAATGAAGATTCTCAAACCCAAAAGTATGGGTCTTCGATATCGGTGAATGTTAGGGAAATGTATTTCTGGGGAAGTACTTGTAATGTTTTGTTTTGCTTTTTCCACTTCAGCCTTTGAAGTGGAGCTGTTGAAGCTCTGCTTTGATATATAGCTCTTTCAAAAAACCCAAACTAATGTTTGTTCGAACTTCAGCTTTTATATTAAATTGTTAATGTGTATCTCACACTCAAGCATCACTGTGGATTTTTGCTTTCAATGAATTCTACCAGTCTATAGGTAATTCTCTTACACATTTTAATTCTTTTTAAGGGGCATGTGGCAGATAGCATAATTAAAGCAGTATTTTTAATCTTAATTCTATCTGTGTTACTTGGTGTTAAGTGATGCTTTATGCACAGCAAACCTTGATGCCAGTAAGTGTAATCAACAAGATACACCTTGTGAGGAATAGAGGCATAATGTCATTGAATAAGTAAAAATGCAGTAAATCTCTGTAATGTATGGGTAGGAGATTCCTAGAAGTATTAATGATGCATGGGTATAAGCAGCTTTTCGTGAGGAGGCTTAACTGTTTAATGGGCTGACTTTTAGTTTTAGCTCAGAAGTCAGCAGTTTGGATCAGAATGAGAGCAAATGGTGTTTGTTTCACCCATCTGACTGGCCAGTCCTTTTAAGAACAGTTGTTTTTTGTAGATATTATGTATTCTTATGACCATGTTGCTGTTATGATAGCTTTGTTCTTTCCATGGGGAATGTTTCCCGTGAAATATGTACACGCTGGACAGAGCTGTGTATTAAATGAGTAGTATAACTGCAGGGTGTTCAAGCAGCTTGCTTAAATTTTTTATTGTCTTTCACTGTTGAATATTTTATGTTGTATAACTTTTACTATAGAAATTAGTTTTCACCAAGAAGAGGTAAACTTTTAATTCTGGAGAAGAAGAGCTCAACATTTTTGTTATGTGGGGATGCCCAGATAAATCTTAGCTTGCCAGATTGATATGCAATGTCTACATGATGTGAAATAACCTGCTGCTTACATTTTTACTGTATCATGACATTTTAGGTTTCATTAAGATGTAAAATTGCCCTGTAAATCCTTCTGCCCCTCAATAGTATGTGTCTTAAAGTGGGAGATGATACTAACAAAGGATTTTATGTGAACCTAATTGATGGTAACCTCTGAATTAACATTAGTCAGAATGAGTTGCTAAACTTCATCTGCACTAATTGAATATGTTATTTTAAATGAGTCGTTTACTTTTTGTTATGAGACAATAAAATGTAAAAAGGCAAATCTGTTTATTATACCAATGCTAGGGTAATGATTTCTGTCTCTAGTAGAATTATTTCCAAACAGGAATGGTATCCAGATTGTTAAATATTAAACAGTGAACATGTAGATCATGTTTTGCATGATAACTGCAGTATCATGTTTAAGTAGATGCAGTTTGGGTGACTTAAAGATTCTGGAATAGCAACAAAAAATTAAAAAGCCATCTGTTACTGTAGGCAGAATATTTCCCTGGGTTTCAAGAGGAACAAATACATTAGAATATAATAATTTTGGAATAATAGTACTGCAGATACTGAGACTTCAGTTAACATTTATAAATGTATAATGTAAAAATTGATTCTGTAAAAAAATTAAATAGCATAAAATGACTGAAGACCATCTAGAATTTAATTAAAACTTCACTAATAAAGCTAAGCTGAGTCAACTTCATTGGAAATATGTCTTTGTCCAGAATCTTGGCTGGGTTTATGCTGACTTTATTTAAGCAGTGGATGAGTTTGTTTGGAACAGTCCTCTTTCTAATTAATGGGAATTAACATATTTCTTCTATTTTCAATCATTTCTGATTCTCTTCGAAGTGATTTGAAAATTTTAAATGAAGTGTTAATATTGATTCATTTTGTTTTGTTTTTAATTAGTTGCTTGAATGTCATGAAGCATTTCCAGATGCTGACAGGAAGAATGTTTTCTTAACTAAGCAAATATGAAACTTAGGTTTCTGTGTTTGCATGGGCCATATGCATATGAGATAAAGGTATTATTGGTGCTGATAGTTTCCATGCAGAATTTCTTTCAGTTCAGTTCAGACATGGCAAAAAGGGTCAGTAATTTACATGACTGTAAAATGAATATAATAAAAATGATATGGTTTATCTAGGTCATTTTGTGAGGACAGTGTGAACCTCAGCAGTGGAGATTTTTTGTACCTTTTAAAGTAGGTGGCTGTTAGAGAAGCTTCTTGTGTTTTGGGTGATTATTTACAAAAAATGATAGGTGTGTGTGTGGGTAATTCAATGGGAGAGATGTTTATATTAAGGGTCTGCAGTGGATGGTTTGCAGGTTGTGGCCATGGTTTATTAGGCTTATGATGCAGCTGTTCAGGAGGGGAGTTTTTGTCAGCCTGACATGTAAACTAAAAGTATAGTAGTTGTTGCTGGGATTTTATAGAGAACAGCTTACTCCACATTTTTTTAAACTCTGTAAGTCAAATACTGACTGATTTAACTAAATCCTGTTTGTATATTCTGATCACAAAATGAGAATTATATTTCGTGAAGAGAGGGGGAAATACAATACCTAAACAGAGAGTTTCTCCAACTGGTATTGAATATAGCATCCTTTCTCTTTGACTATGTCCCTTCTTCTATTAGTATATAAGTAAATAATTGAAAATCAACCCTAGTAATTTTTTAGGCTGTAAACAGAATCAATACTTTCTGTTTATCTTAAATTGTAGGATTATTATAAAGCCATTACTCTGACCACTGAGTCAAGCATAACAAAGTGCCAGTGCTAAACTTTGGCAGCTTTGGAAAGTGAATTGTGCTGTCTGACAAAAGATTCTATAAGTTTTTGTATATTAAAAGAGCACAGGAAACACCCTCCGAGAACAAAAAGCTTTTTGCATTCTTATATGTTAAAAACAGAACAAAAGGCTTTTACTTATCATTGACATACACACTGAAGACAAGGCAAGAGGTCAGGCTTGAATTGCAGCGATTTATTTGAAGTTAGCGAGAAGAATGGATAACTGCCTACAATAGCAAATTGCCTCTGAGGGTTGCAGAAGTTGCCGTTGCTGTAAGTGTTGAAGACCTGGTTAGATAAACACATCAGGAACTGTTTTGGTGGAGTTAATCCCACTTGGAGCAGAGGATTGTTATAGGTGACCTGCTCCTGTAAATTTACATTTCCAATGGCCTTATTTTCTATGGTTTTTTAAGCTACTGCTGATGCCTGATGTTTGTAATCATAAAAGATGTTGAGAACACTTCAGTTTTACAAGCTTGAGCTCTCAAAAATAGTGACATACTTAATTTGTTTACTAGGAGCATCAGTGTTGTGGAGAAGCTAGACCTTGGGTAACCTTAATCTTTTTCGCAATTAGCAGTCAACTGTTATTTCCAAACATGAGTCTGCCTCTGGAAGATTTCAGCCAAGATTCAGTCAGTAAAACGTAACCAGGTTTTCCCTCCCAAAACTTTAAAGGATCTCTGCCATCTTATTTTATCACATCAAATAGTTTCAATGTGCAGTGTGTTTTTTAATGATAAAATAGTTTCTAGTGAGAAAACATTATAAAACTTACTTTTCAGCCAACTTTCAAATTCTTAGTATAGAGTTAAGAATGAAACTACTTCACACCAAAGAGTTCAAATGCTTGCATCATCTCAATGCCTTTTTTTTTACCTCATTAGCTTGAATAAGGAAAATGAGTTGAGAGGCTGAAGTGTAGCTCTGGTATGTATATTTGGTTATACAGCAAGTGTGTAATTTGCGCATAGTGTAAAGAGAACAAAGGAAAGAAATGAGTGAAGCTGATGAGCTGGGACAGTGCTGCTGGTTTAAAGTAACATCTTGTTACCTTAGTAACCAGTTGTCTGTACTAATATACCTCTTTAGGATCATTGTGTAATAGCTCAGTAATGTGCATAGTTGAGAAGGAGCTTTGAAAAACTTGTAAAAAAGCAGTTGTGGCTGGACAAGTTTTAAATGTTCCTTTTTTGTCCGTCAAACCAATCCAGATTCAGGTCTCTATTCTGTTTTCCCTTACAATTAAAAAACCCCCAAACAAACAGGGAGGATATTTAATCCAATGTGTTTTCATGTTCCATGAATCACTGTTAGTGTCAAGACAGTGTACCACACCTTTGTGTGTAATGTCTGATCTCAGAACTGAATGTTCACACCAAGGAGTGCTTGTTCTAATTGAGGGTTTCAGCAGAATACTTTGAAATCGTCTCTATGTCAGTATCATGCAAATTTACCACTGGGAAACAAAATCTGCTTTTCTACCCTTTGCTATGATAACTAATGCTAATGAAAAGGAGTGAAAATAAAACTTGCCTCGGGAGAGTGGGCGACTGGAATATTGCAAGATTGTTTTAAGTTACTTTTTATATCTCAGTTTCAAGGAGTATTTCCTCATCATGTGGTTTCGTAACGAACATGGGATGTTTTTATCAGTTTAGGTTTTTTTGCAGTGGCCCCCCCTTTTTTTTTGAACTCAAATGGCATCTTGTCAGATAGGATTCTAGCAATTTAACAGAAAAAAAAAATTGGATGAGCTTAGTGACTTGTGTGGCTAACTCTGAATAATCACAACGCTTGTATTAGATTTCTGTGCCTCATATTTTGATCGGCAGCCAACAAGTACCATGTGTAGACTATATATTAAGCATAGATGTTAACAATATTTCGTAAACAAAATGCTGGAAATTAAATGGCTGACATTTAATACTATTGAGCTTTATGAAGAACGGAAAAAAAAATCTGTGTGGTTTTAGTTTGCAAATATATTGTAGAATTTGAAGAAAGAGGCTTCTGCATTTAAGGCATTGACTTCAAGCAGTGGGCTCAAATACTCAGAGTTACTTGTTATTTTGAATTAATATCTTCAAATATCTGATTAGATTTGACTTAGTACACATATACCAACTCCAGGGATTGTCCAAAATATTCTGCCTTACATGTAAATTTTATTTCTTTTCTTAAAACTTACATAACTCGGAGATAAAAGGGAACTGCTATGAAACTTGAGAGCAGAATCTATATCTCTGTAGTTTCTGCATAACTTATTATTGTCATTTACTTGTATTTTAGTAATGTATGAAAAGTGTATGTTAAAATTACCCAAATGCCATTCTTTTACATTAGATCCATGATTAAACATGAATTATAATCCACATTTATTTTTGCTCATTGGGAGTTGTAGCATTGCTATGAACTAGTCATTTTAATTTTGGTGAAAAAGATGAGATGTGTGCAGTGTAAATTTGTAATCTAACTATTTGGAGACTTGACTTTTTTTTCATTCACGATGTTGTTATTTGTGCCTGGACAGAAATGCACCTCATGGACAGCATCAGTACTTAAAAAGGTAAAAAAACCCCTTTTTTACTGTGAAATCACCTGGTGTTTGGAGGGGACACACACATGATGAATCTAACAAAGCAAAAAAATTAATTTGACAAGTTTTTCTACCTCCTTTATATTTTTATATGAGTAAAAATTTAAAAATAAAGCTAATGCAAGCCCAGTATACAAAGCTGCAGTTATTGGCAAGCTCTCCATAAAGACTTAGTCTCATACTTGCTAAAGTCAGTGGCAAAACTCCTGGTGATGTCAATGTTAAGTTTCACTGCTGAGACTGTTAAGGAAGCTACTTTCATTTGTGTACCTAAATGTGAAACTCCATTTAGATTTTGGGTTAGAAATTTCACAACTTAGACTGTTTCTTTCGGCATTCCTTAGTTCAGGGCAAGTTCACCCAGTTCCTAAGAAAGAAATACTTGAAGAATTAACACTTTTCTGGCATCTGTTTAATGATCATGGTATTACTTACATTTGTGTTTGACATTAGGAGTTGCACAGGTACAAGAATAATAATCAGATAATCTAGTTTCTTGACGTAAATGTTCCAGGACAAAATTGCTCAATAGGATGGCTCTAAAGGTACAGTAGCATGGTTATAGCTATTTCAAGAAGCTGCTTGATGCTCAGCTGACAACCCTGACTTCATTTCCATGACAGTTTTTAGTGTGCCATAGTGAGAACTAAAACAAATTACCTTAAACCATTTTGAAAAATTTAACTTACTTTGCGTTGCAGCAGACCAGGGTCATGGGCAAGGTTAGGTCTGCAGCTGAGAAGCAGGAACTTTGCAACCTATGGAGCCTTGACTACATGATGCTGTATGACCATGCTGTAGTGCTTGTAGATGTGAATTCGGTGGAACCTTCTAAAAACATGTTTGAATTTTTTTTCCCTCATGGTGTCACTACAGTCCAGTATATGTAGTTGGTTTTTATATTTGAATATTATTCTTTCAAGTAAGAATGGAGGAAAAAGTGTTCTTCAAAGACACAGACCAAACTTTCACATTACCCTAAAAAGTTATCTAGGTGCAAAAAGTTCTGTTAGTAAAAATGACCCATCCTGAAACGCCCACCTCTTTTATTTTGTTGTGTCCTCCTTGAAGATTGTGCTTTTTGGCATAGGGAATTACTTGAAGAAGTGTGTGAATGGAAGAGGAGGCTTTCTTTCTAAAGTGCAAACATTTGGGTTACTTTAAGATTGCCATTAATTTTAGTCACATGTTCTAAATGCCATCCACACACAAGAAGACGATGTATTCTACAGAGATGGCTAACCAGTTCAAGATGAGAACTATTATGATGATAATGTTCATAGAAATAGAAATACGGTATTTCCATGGTGCTTATGATGTGTGTGTATAGGATGAAATGGGCTTTTTGTTTTGCTTTTGCAAAGTTGTAAATTTCATCGCTGTTTCTGTCTGAAGAGTTTCCATTAACTATTAGAATACAACTGAGGCAAGATGAAGAGACCTGTGTAAGTATGCCTACTTTCAGGCAGGTTCAAGTAACAAAGACATTAAAATACGAAACTAAGGCTTGTCCTTTTGTATTTTTTCTGTGACTTAAAATTTGGCAAGATGTGAGCAACTGTGTGCAGTGCACTTTTAGTGCTACTTTAGAGAAACAGAGAAGGAATTGGCAGGATTGTGTTGGTTGTAGTGCAGCTTGGTGTGTAAATGCTCAGCTGTTTCATTTGTTGTCTCTTGAGCTGGTTAACTTCCTTGTCATGGGGTTTAAAGACCTAATTTCCAATGATTATTCTTCCTTACATAAAGTTTTGAATAGCACTGTTACAGCCTTTTGAAGGAATGGTGTTATGGCCAAATAATGCACCTTTCGCTTAGACTCAGCAGTCAGCAGGATTTAAATCTAAAATTTTGCAGTGCCTTTTTATTTAAAAAAGAAAACTAAAAATCTTAAGTCCCAAACAGTTTTCAGAATAAAGAATATTTGCAGAGAAAAAGAGATGGAAAAGAGCTGATACCTCTGAAGAGGATTTCTAAAGGATTTAGGGGAAAGAGTGGTAGGTGGAGGGAGGCCAAACTCCATGTTACTTATGCATCCCTGTGAAACTCAAGAGCCTTGTTTTCTTCTCTCTGCTGGCTGATGACTCCGTGGCAACAGAGCAGTGATCATCTCAGAGGTGGCCTGGTTCAAAACTACAGGGGAAGATAGCGACAGTGGAAACAGTGGTTAGTTTGAAACTACTGACCTGTTTTCCATGTTTTAAAGAGCTGTTGCTATGGCAACAGCAGCTCACCGAGGAGGAATGCTGTGAAGTTTCAGAGGTTCGGCAATCGTGTGCATGGAGTGGCTGGATTGCTTCCAACATCAAACTGTGCTCCCTGCACCCACCGTTTTTTCAGATTCCTATGCTACCCTAGAATTAACACAGCTTCGTTAGAAAACATTTTTTCCAAACCCTACTGAGCAGTTTATGAATTTAACTTGATTTAAATTAATTTCTTCCTTTGTACATCTCATCTCATTGCAGCTTCCCAAAATAGAACACCTCCAAAGAATGATGGTACCCTGTGGTACTCATACTGTCCTGTCACCAAATACAATGGTAATTTTCTTCTGCAATTCCATGTCCCATGTTATGGAAGTCAGCAAACATAAGCTGTTAGACCATAGTTTAAGCAGAAGTTAATTCCAGAGCTGAGACACATTCATTGAAAAATAACCTGACAGTTTTAACCAGTAAATTGTTGTCTGAAATGCCTCTACTGCTGGCAGTCGCCATTCTAACACGTGGAGGTGAGAGGATGTTGCAGATGGCCAATTCAAGACACTATTTTAGAGCTTTACATTGAAAATCGGTGCAGTGAACTTCACCTGGCATCTGGAGTGTACTGTGCTGCTTGTGAGAACTGTCACTTAGCAGGTGGACAGCAGTGTAGTATGATAATGGAAGGTTTGGTTAGTAGAGGTGTAATACAGTTTTCAATTCAGGGCATTTTTCATGTTATGAAGTTAGAAGAGTGGTTGTAATATAACACGTTTCCAACTGTGTCTAAAAGGAAAGTACATTCTTGCCAAGCACAAATTCCAAGAGGAAGACCTTGTTTTTACTGCTCCTCAAATTCACAGGAGTAGTTGGGACCCCAGCAAAGCACCTTAGAGTAATACTGGAGCCCTTGCCTTACTGAGTGAAAGCTATGACAGAGTAGAATACTCTAGCTGGGTGCTTTATTTTTATTCCCCAAATCTACTGGCATTATTTTGGACTTGTTCTTGTTGAGCCATGAGTTGAAAGTCTTCCTTCATCTCTAGCAAGCAGATTATAAAGCCAAGTATGAAGGAGAATGTTCACCTGTGATCTTTTGTTTGTTGATTATGTTGGAAAAAGCAGTATTTGTGTGAAGGGTTCTCAACTAATCTCATTAAATACAAAAAAGATGGCAAAATCAAATGTTTGGATTGCCAAAATGTGTTTGGATGCCAAAATCAAATGGTCAAAAGTTAAAGAATAGTGCATTTATTATCACTTGACCCCTTATGGACCCATTATTTAACTGAGTTTTAACCCATAGTCATGTAATTAAAAAATGGTATTACAGTGCTATAATTAGGAAAAAAACCAAAATTTAGGTGGCCTAAGGAATCGTAAGATGTTCTTCCTTAATGTCTTTTAGGTATTCGACTTAACATTCTTTCACAGTTTTATATATAGAATCACAGAATGTAATTTCATATCAGTTTAAAAAGGAAAAGGAGGGAGAAAAGCAACACTTATTCCATGCACACACAAGCTTTTCATTACACAGCATCAGTGAGGTCTAAGCACCGCATTGTTAACTACTGGTACCCGGATCATGTATGCTGACTGGAAGAGAGAGGAAATCAGAAGGAGGAATAGACTACTGGGAGCCTGGATGGAGGGAACAGAGAACACAACAAAAGGAAGATCACCTGTCTTTCTGCTGGTCATGAGATAGGAGTAATATGAGCAAATGCATTACTCTGAACAAGACACAAATGGCTTTGACCACCAGTCATTGTGGCAGAGAGTCAGTCCAGCCTGGCCTTCTTGTAACAGTGCACATGTGACAGAGTTGCCCAGTA
Source organism: Aleadryas rufinucha (assembly GCA_013397815.1). Taxonomy (NCBI): domain Eukaryota; kingdom Metazoa; phylum Chordata; class Aves; order Passeriformes; genus Aleadryas; species Aleadryas rufinucha. The sequence goes on from VZTH01012112.1 coordinate 97,149, forward strand.
GATGTGTTATAATATGTACTGAGAATAGGGACTGATAAGGTAAGATGTGAGAAGTCATGTGTCAATTATTTCTTCTTCCATGAAAAGTAGAAGTAGCCTTAAAATGCTTTTTAAAAAGGGAGTTGGGCTATATGGTCTTTAAAGGTCCCTTCAAACCCAAACCATTGAATGATTGTATGAATGTGCGTTTGCAGCTCAGAAGGCCACTGGCACCTGCATAAAGAAGCACAGGCAGCAGGTCCAGGGAGGTGGTTCTTCCCCTCTACTCAGCTCTCATGAGTCCTTCCCTGAAGTACTGCATCCAGCTTTGGAATCCTCAGTGCAAGAAAGATGTGGATTTGCTGGACTGGGTCCAAAGGACACAAAAATGATCAGAGGGGAGGAAAGGCTGAAACAGTTGGGATTGTTCAATCTGGAGAAGAGAAGGCTCTGGGGAGGCCATACTGTGGCCTTCCAATATCTGTGGTGGAGTTCTAAAAAAAGATGGAGAGAGACTTTTTACCAGGGTCTATCGTGGAAGACAAGGTGCAATGGCTTTAAACTGATTCAGTGAGTTGCAAGTGCATTTTTGAATGGAAAGATTTTTTTTTTTATAAGGTTGCTGAGACACTGGAACAGATTGCATAGAGAACTTGTGGATGCTCCATGCATGGAAGTGTTCAAATATTGGATGGGGCTTTGAGCAGCCTGATCAAGCAAAAGATGCCCTTTCCTGTGGCAGGGGGGGTGGATTATAGATGGTCGTTAGAGGTCCCTTCTAACACAAACCATTCTATGATTCTATGAAAACTATGAGGAGGAAGGAGTGGCAACAAGGAACTGTTATTGACTGAGCATAACTGCTCACCATCCATCCCTCTGTGTTGCTGGGGGAGTAGTGGCTATGAGTGGAAGAGTCTGTAATGAACGAGTGAAGTCAAGCCTGGGAAGGGAAAGAGACTAGGTGTGGCTTCAGTGGTTTTCTGTTGCTGTTGGTTGGTTGGTTCTCACTACATAAATCTATTTTTATTGGCAATAAATTAAATTTTCTCCATGTCAAGTATGTTTTGCCTACGATGGTAAATTGTAAGCAATCTCCCTGCCTGTGTCTTGAGACACGAGCTTTCTTATCTTATTTTCTCCCCTATCCTGATAAGAAAGGGGACAGAGTGAGCAGCTGGGTGGGCATTTGGCTGTTAGCAAGACTTAACCCACCTCACCTGCTAAGACTCATTTCAGCGATCTTCTATAGCTAGAACCTCATCTCCATCTCTGACATAAGTTTTCATGATCTGTATCAGCTCTTCTCTGTCTTTTCCTGATACAGCACTTCTGTTGTGCAGTCACAGCTCAGTAACTAAGAAGTGCCATTGCAGATGCTCGCTTTATTGGAAAGAGTGCCAGGTCTGGTTCCCCCTCAGTGATCTAAAGCACAAATACCATCTGTCCTACAGTTAAGATCACTTCAGTGAGTTTCTACATAACTGCTCACACATGCCAGATACAGAGAATCAGTCTAGCTGCTTTTTCATTTCTTTTTTCGGAACTGTCCTCAAATTGCCCCATGACACATGTACAGAAGTACTGCTTCCAAATTCCTACTCATTAAAGTCGTCAGCTTTCTCTGGAACTTCTCAGAAGAAGGCCTTGTCTGCAGTACAGGGGCTACAGCGTGGCCTGAATACATTTCTTGGCTGTTCACTGGAGTGGCTTGCTGTCCTCAGAATTGTGATCATCAGAGTCTTCTTGGTATTTTGCAACAGCTTGGTATTTGGCTTGGAGTCTTCTTGGTATTTTGCAACAGCTAGGTGATTGGCAAGTAGGTACGTTCATGAATGTCTCAGTCTGACAGCTGGTGATGTTCATGAGGCAGGCATGTGCTTTGTTCATATATACCCAAAGGGTGGTTGTGGTTGAAGCAATTGATCCCACCTGGCTCATCTCACCATGTTCTCCAATGTGGTAATTGAGTATTAAGAAGAGTCTAAGCCTCTGTATGTCGAGAATGTCAAGAACATACTAGGACAATAATTTCTGTGAACAAAAAAGGAGGCATGAGATCTTTATGCTCTGTAGAAAAGGTGATCATATGTGGAATTGATATATCTAGTACAAGACTCATATTGACTAACCTTCTTAATACTGGGTAGTGGGGACTGGAGAATTTTGAGTGAATAGGCTTCAGAAAGGTACTCAAACCAGTTTTGTGGGACTTGAGATGTTTAAAGGGGCTTATTTTCTCTCTGATAATGAAGAAGAAATATTTTTTATTATGTGAATAAATATTTGTGGTCTTGGCCTGGTTTATCCACAGGGTCCCATTTGGATACCTCCTTAATCCAATAGTCACAGTCATTTTACTCATCTTTTTCTTGCAACTTTATTTACAGATTTACGAAATACTCCAAGCTGGAAGGAACCCACAAGGATCATCGAGTCCAACTCTTTTAAGTGAATGGCCATATGGGGATCAAACTTGCAACCTTGGCATTATTAGCACCATGCTGTAACCAGCTGAGCTAATTTTGGGGTTGATTATTACTTATCCTTAGAAAGTTATAATATTTTAAAGACCTAAGTTATCCCTAGCTTCATGAAGGCAGGTTTTACTCTATAATCTCTTCTCCATGATAATAGTTAATTTTGGATTTTCAGGCTTACTGTCATGGGGCTTTCATTGCCTGATGCCTTAAGTGTTACTCCAGATTGTGGAAAGTCTCCTGATCGTACTCTGGTCCTCTGAGAACACCCGTATCAAAAGGTGTTCGGAAGTTCACTATATGTACATACACAGCCAAGGGAACCAGTTTCTGTGGGTGGTGACCAGCTTTGTATCATCCTCTGTGTTTTGAGGGGGAGGTCTCCTTCCCCTTGGTCAGAATAATTTTTTGAAAACAAAAATAGCAGTTATTCTTTAGGCAGCCTTTAGGAGGACACCTTGTTCCTGGAACAAGTTCGTTGTATTCTTCAGCAAAATTTCCCAATAGGAAAATTTGTAATAAAAGTTTTTCTGGCTGATCTAATGAACCAGTGTTTTTTTGAGACTTTAATGTTACCTTTACATCCCCTTACGGATCATCTCTGTAAGCTCATGGCTGCATGGTCACTTATTCAGTTTTTTAATTCCTTGAGTGAAAATAATATTTTCTAGTGATTGCTACATACTTAGGAAAATATAACTTGAGTCATATGGACTTTCTTTATGTTGGAAAAAACTGTGTAAGTTTGCATTTTATGTGGTTCCTGCAGCGTGTGAATCAAGCCAGGAAATCCCCCTGCCTGTGTTCTTACCAAAGTCACACGCATCTGAGACGTCAGATTTTTTTTAATTTTTAAAAAAAAAAATTTATTTTTTTATGTGGACAAGAAGGTTTAGGAAGATTGTTCAGCTTTTCAAACAGATGGCAAAAATGCCTGTGTGCACGATGATTTCCCCACAAGGAGACAGTGTGGTAGCATGCTGGGTCAGGATCTGCTGCAAGAGGGCTAGAGGTGTCATTCATGTGTATCCACATGAGCAGAAGTGTGCTTTGAGATGTGAGAAATGTGTCTGTCCCTGAGACTTGCAGATATGTCCCTATAAATTCCATATTTGCTTTTCTGTAAGCATGGTACCATTGCTGGGAGCTTCTGTGCATGATGCAGCTCAAGTGGTTCTGAAGTCGCTGCTTTCCTTAAGGTTTTACATATCATCTTCAGTCAAAACCCATGGGTTGAGCTTGTAATAGACCTTCAAGAAATTGCATTCATCTGTATATTCCTAACTCCTTATGTGGTCCCATTAAAAGTTACTGGGGATTCTGGATGTCAGGAACCAAGGATGCACATTTACTACTTGGTACCTCACATATGCAACCTCCACAGCATGAACTAGAGTGCATATGCTTGTGGGTATTTCAAAGACCAAAAAACCCCAACCTTTCTAGGGTTGTGCATAGAGCATGACATTTCAAGGATGTTCTGGTTACTGCTCAGTAGCTTATTTTAGGTGGTGCTGTATATTATTATCTATAAAAAAGAAATAAGCCGTGTGGGAATCAAACAGCGAATTTCAGGAAGGATACTTCTGCATTCATCCACTAGTTTAATGAAACAAGAGGACTTAAGAGAGAAGAAAATGTAAATTCAGAAGAAACTTCTCCTTGAAGAATCGTACATCTAAATGTGTGGTTCTTTGCATAACAACCACTCAGTTTAGTTTTGGGGTTGTTAATTTCACACACTATTGCAAGAAAATGAAAATAATAAGACCACCATGAGGCTGCAAGTCTTCTGGTAACATTGGAAACTGTAATGCTTGTTCTCTTTTACTGCCAGGTTTATGGTTTTGATTTTCTATCTGGGCATTTAGAAGAACTAGGATTTCTATTCGGTAGTAAGGCATTCTGGGACAAACTTGAAAGGAGAAACTTCAGCAGCAGTCAAAATTAGAGGAAAGCTTGGACTGCAGTTATTCTCCATGGCAATACAATCTAATTGTAAGCATGTTAGAGAAGCAGAGTAGTGGAGGTAAATAGTTGGTGTAATATATAGAGTTATACTTTTACATGTTAATGATTATATAAGAGATTCACATTCTCCTATTTCAGCAGCTATTGGTATTTTGGTTAAAACTAAAATTCTTTTGATAGCTATAGAGTATGAAAAAAGAAAGAATAGAAAGAAGATGGCTCTTGAAATTGGGTAGAAGAGAGGCTGCTTTGCTTCTGTAGGAATTGTCAGGAATATGGACAACTCTTGTTTTAATTTAAAAAAAAATTGTTTATTACAAAAAAATAAATTGGAAAAATAACAGAATCCAAATTCTTAAATTAAAATAATAGAAAAACCCGAGATCGCAGGATTGGAGATCCTTAAAACCAAAAAAAATGGTTGTGTGTCCACAGCAGAAATCTTTGGCACTGGGTTAACTTCAGCTAATCTGAGGCAAAATTCCCTTGAAATAAAATAAAAGGTCTCTGGAAAGAGACAGGCCCTTCCCCTCCCCCACTTACCCAGCACCAGGGGAGCAAAGATGATGTGTCCTGTTGCTTGCCAGGAGGAAAAGAGGGCGTGTCCTTGTAGGGGCCTGCCCTTTATACCCCCTTGGCCCTTCCCAGAATTCCCCACTGTCCAGCCCCATAGCCCAGTTTGATTGGTGGGTTCTGAGGTACATCAAAAGTTTCTTTCACCAATCAGGCATTTGCTGGGGAGGGACATTTACTCACAGAAAGCATGGAACTTCCATAATTAAAAGGTATTTAACAATTATTACCTTAACAACTTTAATACTTATTAACTTGGTCATAAGATGATTTTTATATGCAAAAGTCAATCACCTAATTTTCTTATATGACAGGAATTGATGTTAAATCCCGGTCACCTGATAACTCCATAAGTAAAATACGGAGTCAAAACTTTCCTGACTTTTACACTTTCCTGTGTAAGACTAATGAGAGCATTTGCAACCCTTGTTTTTAAATGTTTTTTCTTGCCTTTTCATTTTTTCCTCTTGCTAGTATACAAACAGATTCACTTTATTTTGTTCTTTATTCCACCTTTTCATTCGCTAGAAATGGTAAGCACAACGCTCCGTGGTAGCAGTTAATGAATGAATGGTTAGATCAAATAATTTGTATTAAATTAATCCATGTCAGCTGTGATTTATCATGTTTTTTGGTATGGACTCTGAAGATTTTCTAGCCAGTAATTTGTACCTATCAACTACTTAAGCTTTCTTATGTCTGTAAGGTTTATCTCTGGCTTTGCCTCTCTGAGAATACCTAATGACACTCCTTGACTCTCTCATCTCTCTTCTTTGCAAGTACCATGTTTCCACCTCAAAGCATTAAGTTGGCTTGCCTATGTTATTTAGGTTGTAATTTACAAATTGTGTCTATAATAACACTTCTTTAGTCAAGAGTCTATCTTCAGTTATGTGAAAAAATCTGCAGAGTCTCAAGAGTAGTTTGCATCTGCCACTAAATTGTGAGTAGACCGGGTTACCTGGAAAACACCTTGCATTTGAGGAAAACTTGCTTCTGCTGCTAATTTGTGGGCAGGCAAAATTTTTCCAGAGACATGTACCTGAATACAATACTATTTAAGGATCATCAGTGTCTGACCTTGTCTCTTTGGAGTTTTCCAAAACAATCTAGAAATACTGACTCTTTAAGTTGTTGGGGAAGAATTGTACAAGTTATTTTCCTCCTTCAAATTAAAAGCAGAAAGGTCCAAAAATATTGTAAATAGACAGTTTTCTTGCAAAGGATATAAAAGGTGACCTATGTAGACTATCATGATTTTTTGTGGTCTTTCAAAATTTTTATTTCAGATAAACTTGAGTTTCACTTTCCCTTTATGTTTTAAAGGAGACATAACATAAAGAAAACACTCGGCACAAAACCACACAAGTCTACTGGTAATATCCAGTACAATATCCAAAATGAGAAAAATGCTTTATTCTTTCAGTGGTTTTTGAGCTACTTATGCTAGGGATGTGTTCACATGGTAATTCCAATTTGAATACATGTGGGAAGTTGTCCTGAAGTAGATTCCAGTACTTTCTTTCCTTATGTTTTACTCTGTTATTTTTATTTAGTAAGGTAGTTCTTGTCCAAACTATTATTAATCTGAAAAATGAGAGATTAAAATTACTTACTAAGTGATCTTTTCTGTATCCCTGGTAAAGTAGATGTGCTGCCAAATACTTTTTCCAGATTAGCTTAACATGTCTGAATTGAAGGCACTTCCTTCACCTTCCTTAGGGGGGCTGTGTCATAGTTTTATAGATCTGACAGCTAAACAGTATTTTTGTATCTTCAGTTTAAAATTTTATGATGTTATGCGTAGTTAAAGCTTTTTAAACAATCTTCAACAATTCTTACTCCTCCAAGGAGGAATAACTTACTCAAGTTAGATAGGTTATTAAATCTTCCCTTACATGTCTGCCTTAGGGAGAATATTGCACAACTAAAACAATATAGATATATATGAGTGCTTATATATCCACCCCAGAAATTATTATAAAGATTTGGCATTCATGTCCACTCTGAAGATCCCTGAAACACAACCAAGTTGTCAGTAGCAGTCAAGACTATGATCGGTTCCCCTGTGTGTTGATTCTGTACTTGCATCCTGAGCTATTCGGTGGGAATAGCTGGTTCTTCAGGAACAGGACAGCTGTCACCAGAACACTAATTTTAAGTTGTGACAAGTCATCCCTGGTTCTGGAACCATGGCACAGGAAACCCTTGTAAAAACCTTGTAAAAACCATTATAAACACCTTGACAACAGCCAGGGGACATTAATTGGGCTATGTGTCATCTTCTTGAAGGAGCTACTGTCTCTCCCTACAGTTGAACAGACTCTAGACAGACTCAGAAAAAAGGTTTTTGAGCTGAGTCTTTCTTTTTGGACACAAAGACAAAATACTGTCAAATGAAAAACCAACCAACCAAAAGCCCTCTGTTGTTTCATGTGTAAGCTGTTTTAAGATACTGTGTAAATAAATTACTGGTCTCACAGACAGCAAGGAATTTATCCTCAGGGATGCTGCCAGGATTATTAAAATAGTTGTGTATTGTGGAAAGCAGAGATGGACCCATTTATCTTCAATCTCAGTATGTCATTCACGTAATTCAGTGGTTTGTAGGAGTGCTTTTTTATAGTGGGTGACTTGCCTTGGACTATATTGTGATGTCTTACACCTGTTATTAAGGGCTTTAGAGAAGAGAGTATCTGCTGCTAAACCTATATTGATGTAAGTTAATTAAATTCACCACTATAAATATGAATGCCAACTTAAGGAAACAGTATTTGAAACTTTTAAGTTCTTCTCTTAGTTCCAGTACAGAAGAAGAAAAGATAATAGGGATGAATTTGCATTCATTTTTAGGATTGTGTTCTTATTTTCACTGTATATTTGCCTTTCTTGCAATATTTTAGACAACTATATTGTGCTGTCATTTGAACTATAATATAATTAACTATGTGCTTTGAACAATTCAGGGGCTAAATAACGTCAGGTTTTTTGGATCAGATTTAATGGAACGAAAAGATTTTAATTTGCTTGTATTATGCTTGTGAAATGGTGATTTTTATTTTCTTCTGCTATTTAGGGAAATAATCTTCAGGAAAAACTATCATGGTTTTCAATTTGCAGCTAAACTGTATTTTAACTATTTGTGCCCATTAATTTCAGAGTTTTGTGAGAACTCAGCTATAGAGCATTTTGCCCTGCATAGTCTCAAGACTTCTTTTCCAGATTACCTTTTTAACTGCTGGTGTTGATTTTATTCCTCTGTGCTAATGTGATATGCCTATTTGCTCCAGGTTGTTTATGTCACTAGCATTGTTTGATGGACAGGATTATTTTCATTTCAAAGTAGCATAGCCATGCTGGATCTGAAGAGAATGAAACACTATTTGAACTTGTGACATGTTATTTTTGTGGTATGTTAGTGGGTGCCATGTTTGTGCATCTGGCATAGCCTGTGTTGTGAAAACGGGATTTTCTGGTAGAGCTAAAGCAACGTGATTGCACTGACGGAGATCTTTTGGTTGAGAGAGCACAATGAGAAGGATTCAGATCTGAGTATTTATTCAAGGACTTCCTTTATTATAGTCTTGTAATGGAAAAAATTAATAAATGCTGTTATCAGGAGAATGATGACAGAGAAACAGGAAGTGAGTGATTTCACAATGAGTTCATAGCAGAGCTGGAATAAGACACAGGAGTCCTGCCATCAGGTCTCATGTGAAGTGTAAATTCTGCTCACTCCCATATATCTCATCTTAATTTTCTAAGATGTACTACTTTGTGACAAATCTAATTTAGATCATATCCCCTCCTGGGCAGTTTAGAACGTGTCTGTGTCAAGCATTGGAGTCTTGATTTGGATGCTACTGCAGTTCAGTTAAATAATTAGTGATGTATATAATTATTTAATCACAATCTATTACAAGTATGGTTTATGTTATAAAATCTTTTCTTACTATTTCAGTTATTTTAATATATTTATTGAATTCTGTTAGTGATGTATTAAAAGTTTAGGATGCTTTTCTCCTTTAGACAATCAATGTTACTGTTACTTTGCCAGCCAAGTAAATTAAGTGATGGATGTTTGTCAACGTTCATGGTAACCCTGAATATATTTGCTTATCTGTATAGGATACTTTTATATGAATTCATTGAACCTATTAATTCATGAAGAATTTTTTTTTCAACAAATATTACATATTCATACCTAATATACATGCAAAACACTAACTTCCTTGTCATCAGTGTTCAAAACATTGGCTGTGTCAGCAATGACAGTAATCTGTTCCCATGCTGAGACATTGTCAAAATCTCTAATAACCAATTCTCTATCCTTGTGTGCTGGAGTATTTTATTACAGAAGTATGCTGTGGTCAGCAATATGGAACATAGACCAATATTCTCTGAGCTCATCTTTGAATGCCAGCTCTTTGTGAAATAGCCAGTAGTTTGGGAGATCTTTGTTGAGCATGCTCAAATTCTAATTCCTGTCCTTCCTTAATACTGTTATTGACATAATTTACCTCAAATGCACTTCACTTTTGCTGTTCTGACATGCTGAGGTGGGAAGCGCTAGGGCTGTAACGATAACCAATATAAAATGATATGTGATCTGGTTATATTACAGGAATTTTAGGCCTTACTGAATTTTGTGTAGGCATTACATTCTGTTGACTTTAAACCTTAGATGCTTTAATAAATATGCCTCTTAGCATTACTTGATCACAAGTAGGAGCAAAAAAACTTTATCAGCTGTGTGAAGACCATTCATTATTATATTGAAACATTCTTCTAAAACCAATCTGTCACTGAAACTCTTCAACACAACTGAAGATGGAATTAAAGCAAATATTCAGTTTCAAGCAGATCAGTAACCACATTGCAGCACTAGAATACCTAATGTATTTAATTAAGTTTCTGGTATTAGAACCCTTTGTTGCCTCTTTTGCAGGATGTTGGCGTGGCTATAGTTTTGTGTTCCCTTTGTTCATAGTTGCAATATTCATACAAAATCACTAAAATAAGTTGCTTCGCTTCAACAGGTCAACTGCTGTCAACTGCTGCTTGACAAATCTAGATCTGGTATAGTCTAACACATGAAATATATCGGTAGTGCAAATTTGGTGTTTACCTGTAGAACTGTTTATAGCACTATTGAAATCTAAGAGGGATTTGCATTAATAATGAGGAAAGCCGTAAAGAGTGTGTACAGATGTTTCCTAATGCAATAAGTCTGTTGCTCTAAAGGCATATGATCATATTTGGAAAATTGCTATTGCATGTCTTGGCAGTTTGTTAAAAACTGAAAACTTAAAGTTAACTGTTATTTTGATAGAGTAAGTTCAAGGTCACCCTTTGTTTAAATGATGTTTTGTTTTCTGTAATTAGACCATGCCAGGTGTATTAAGTATGTAATTAAAACCAGAAGGTTTGGCTAATTCAGAGTAAATGAGAATGAAATACAAGGTCATTATTCGTCTCCAGTGAGACTCCAGAAGAACAGCGCACATGGAACTATTTATAGAACATTTTGCATGGTCAAAAATTGCTTTAGGTTGCTGTCCATGGCTTTTAAATTAAACTGCTCACAGATTTTTACTGAAGTACCTGTAGCATAGAAATATGTTCCCATGCCTAGTGTTGAATTTGAATGGAAATAAAATATATATGATGTATAATTTTATGGCACAGATTTAAAAAAATTTAAAAAAAGGTAGTGGGAGAGCCTATGAGGTAGTCTGTTATTAGGGTGAACCTCCACTGACAGCCACAATACTGAACAACTGGTTGAAAACATCAGAAATAATACCTGAAAGGGAATGGACTGCTTTGGTGCTAGTGAGTTGAATTTCTTGTTCTGTAAATACTTAGTGTAGTATGGTGATGGCAGATTTCCTCCACAGTTCACAGTAATCAAACCTTAATGGAGGCAGAATTCATGAAAATATTCATTGCTTCTGCACCTCTGACCTCCCCTGAGGCCCCCGTGGTTCTCTCAGTATGGGGCGGGAGCAGATTGTAAACTATGGATCTGACCAGTCAAGGCAGAGTCCATGGAAGTTGGTTTAACCAGGGAGACTTCCATGTCTTCCATGTCTTCCATCTCCCGAGGTTAGCATTCTTTTTTTTATACCATATGTGTTTTTGGGAAGAGTTGAAAAGAAATAGAGTAAAGTGTGCTGCTTTGATTTCCTGTATGCAAGTGAAATCCCTTAGATTGTCATACAAAAATTAAAATAGTCCAAAGCTACGGGGGTACATAATATTTAGGCTAGGACTTACAAAACTGATAGATGTTTGGCTCTTGGGGATTTTTTGGGGGGTTATGGGGAGTTCAGTTTTTTGGGTTGTTCTCTTTTGGGGATTGTCTTTTTGGTTGTTGTTCTTGTTTGGGGAGTGGGGTTTTTTTTCCTGTTGTTGTTTTGTGTTGTTTGGTTGTGTTTTGTTTTGGTGGTTCTTTTTTCTAAAGAAAAATAGGTTCATGCTATAAATACCATAATTTGGAATACCATAAATTTACCTCACTGAATTCAGGTGAAACAAGGAATATCTATACTTTGGTATTTTGAGTATTACTATGCAGTTGAAATTAAAAGAACCAGATTGTTTGTTACATGTTTTCTGTAGACTACAATGTACTTGGAAATGTTTTTCAGTGAGATTATCAATGTTTTCACTCTGTTTAAAAGTGACCAGGAACTGAAGAGAGGTGTCTTAGAAGAGAGGCCAGCCATGCATAAATGCAGCCACCAGAAGCAAGTTGCTGAGCTTCATGCTCATGCCTTGTTTCCTGAGAGAGGAAATTCAAAGTGCTTACACAGAACAGCTGGACAATTCCTTTTGCCATTTGTTTTTCTTTAGAGGTAGGACCAGAATTTCAGCAAGCCTGGAAACTGTGGCAAATTACTCAGCATGAGGGGATAATTCTTAATCTTGTTTATATTCCATTATCTTTTCTAGAACTTAGGCTTGTTAAATTCTCAGATGAGGAAATAGGAGTACCATGGTGTTGCTGGGCTGGTTTAGTTGTAGTTATGGGAATGTGATAATGTTTGGCATTACTTTCATGTCAGATTGCTGCTTATTTTTCTAAAGATACCTTTATTTCTTTTCATGGATTTGCATTCTCCATGCTTACAGCTACATTAGTAATCCTGATCCCTGTTGTCTGTATTTTTGTTCCTTAATCTTATTTTCTACTGTAAATGAGTTCATTATTTTTGCAGTTTGTCCTGACAACCTTGGATTCACAAAAGTATTCATTTCTTGGAACCTGCTGCCAAACAATTGCACTGTGTTCTTATTACATGATAATCCTTCAGTTAATTTGGAAAATAAAGCAAGTGGTCTAAGCTGTGAATTGTAAAGTCTCTCCCAAAAAGCAAGCAAAGGTGGTGGAATGGCACGTGGCACTGGTGTGATCCACAGCACATGCAAGAGCTGCTGTGGTGGGTGGTACCTGCAGCAGCTGCCTGGGCTCCTGCAGCCCAGGGCGGGGGAGGTGATGCTCACAGCCCCACTGCACGTGTCCATCCCCTACAGACACTTCTGTGCTGGCATCCAGCAGGGCACTGGAAGAACAGCGATACATGCCAGGTCTGGAACTGGGAATATGCAGTCCCTTTTGCAAATGTGCGTGTTGGTGTCAGAGCCATGGAAATCCCCTATGCCCAAACCATGATTTGTGGAGTGAAGACTGGAGTTTTTCAGCTAAAAGTCAACCTGAGTGCCTGATGAATAAACCTGATGAATAAATCCTGCCAACTGCTTTTGCAAGGTTGACTGCTTTGAAAACATTAAAAAACACCTCAAAGCAAGCAAACAAACAAAAAATAAACACCACCACCACCCCCAAAAAACCACCAAGTAGCTATCAATCTGGAATGCAGTGTTCCTGAGAATATACAAACACATAGCATAAATAATAATTTAAGTAAGATCTAGTTTGTCTCCTATTATCAACAGTTCAAGTTTCTTCAACTGAGCAAAGGTGAAAGATTAAAATAAGACACATTCCGTTTGTGAAGTTCAATGGAAACATGTTTGTGCTTGATGTAATGGGAAATAGCTTGAAGAATATTTTATTCTTTAAAAAAAAATAGAAAAAAGGTGTTATAAAACTTCCAAGAACTTTGTGTACAGGTGGTTATCAGTTGAGTAAGTGTCAGGTATTTAAGTGAAAGCTTCCTGTCTTATCCACATGGGGTTTTTTACTTTTGTTGTCTGATTATGCCATCAAATATCATGCTTTGTTTCACCTTATACTCATCTAAGCACAGGGTACCTGGTGCCAGATAGCCCATGATCACAACTAAACTTTTGTGTAATTTAAGTAGAATTGTTATACTCAATACATTCATTAACATGGAATATTTTTTTTTAAGTATGAGTAATGTCTTGCATGCTTGATGTATTCTTTGAGGTTTTCTTCTTGCTGTGGTGGTTGCTATTGACTGTTTCCTACATTTGTACATAAAAAAAAGCGTATGTTGATTTTTGAGGACAAAAGTACCGAGTAAAAATTATGCTTTTTATTACTTTTCTTAATAGTGCCATGTCTACTTGTAAAGCAGGCAAGAGATAGAATTTTGCTGTAAAGACAGCAAGACTGTATCAGTTTAGGGAGATCTACAGGAGACGTGTCAGGAGTTTGGTAAATGTCTTAAGACTGGTTTTGGTAAATGTCAGGCTCATACTGACATTGGTGCTTTAGGAAGTTCTTATCTGTAGGAATCATTAATGGAGAGTTTCCTGACTCTGTTCTGTACCAAAATTTCCTTTCTATTTCTTCCTTCTAGAGTAGTTATACCAGGCAACTTCACATTTAAAGTATAAGAGGGCTTCTACTTTTAGTCTGTGGGAGGCTTATGTTAAGAAGTGGTATCTTACTTTTAGACTATATATATGTAAAGGTTAAACTGAGCCATGTTCCGTCAAAGCTTTGTCACTAACAGTAACTGTGTAAGACTTGTTCTAATTTCGAAATTTGCAAAGCAGTCACCTGAAATTAGTTGAATCCCTTAAATTAGTACATACGTCATGAGGATGGGATACAGGGAATCTAAAGACAACTGGGCTGCACTTCAGACTTTGCTTTTGGAAAAGCCATCTGCCTTACATGGTAAGTACTGTGGTAACTCATTGCATGGTCCTGGACCATGTACTGCACTGGATGACAGTGAGTGAAAATCTCCCTTTCCCTGCTGCCTTTGGTTTCCAGTTCAAGCTGGTAATAATCAATCATAGCCTGTCATTTTAGTAACATCTTTTGACCTCAGTGTTACATGCTGCATAATGTGAAGTAAAACTGGATGAGGTGGTGTAGTCCTCATCACTAAAAAGTGTCAATTACTTCAGGGATGTGGTAGGTTTTTCTTGCAGTGCTGTAGAATCTCAGTATTTGGAGAGTTTTAGTGGGTTATCTGGTAACTTACTTTGCAATGCTTGCTGATTTCTTTTCCCATTTTTTTTATATTCAGTAGGGCCACGGATGCCTTTTAATTCACTGGACAGAGAATTTACTAATAAACATTCACTTCCTGGTGAAATATCTCCTAATGAAACTGTGAATGTTACTTAAGCTTTTATTTTAATTAGTTGTGTTGTTTTTAATGATAATCAAAATCTATGGTAAAAGGTAAAATAGCAATTGCCTCAGTGAAACATTTTAATTAAAAACATTTTTGTTGAAGCATTAAGATTGATGTAACATTTTCATCAGTGCTATCACAGCAGTTGTAGACTCTGCTATTTGTATACTGCTTTTAAATTTATCATGGTTTTGATAAAGCAGTGCTTTTGCACAGTGGTGAGAAAATGTGATGCCAAGTTGCTGGAGGCTTTTCTGAGAGAGAAGATTTTGAATGCTTCCAAATTAAACCAGGGCTGCCTGAGTGGTTAGTTGAACTGGTCAGAACCTCAGTAGTAACACTGAAGCAACATAAAGATTCAAATAGGTGACACCTGAAACTTTTTCTTCAAAGATGATACTTCTTCCTCTTTAAGGGTGTGAGGGCTTTTTAGAAATACAATTGATAAGTGAGATTGTGCTTTAAAATTCACTGTTGTATAACTTCAGTACTTGACTAGGTCCCCATCTACATCCACAATTTGGCCTAATTCACATTCTTTTTATAAATGGGAGAAGATCGAATGTATATAGAGAATAAATTAATTTGGTACGAGACTCTTGTTCTATTGGAACAAGGAAGAAATATAAGAACATAAGAAACTATTGCAATAGGTTATATTGTAAGATGACGTTATAAAAAGGTTTTCAAAACCATTTATTGTGTAGTCCACTGATAATGACTGGTGATTGTAACATAACATTTACTATAGGCATTTGGCATTTAAAAATACTGTGAAGTAAGAAAAAAGTTTACAACTGCATTTTCTGAGTCTACTAGAAATAACTGGTACAAAAGCTTTGCTTGCTGGTGTTACATTTTCATTTAACAGCTTGTTGGGTTTTCAGATGCTGAGCCATTTTTTGATATAGATACTGGTATTGTTGTTTTGCTGTCAAATATATGGTGACTCCTAAAATGTGCTGAGGATATACCTTCTCTGTGTTTCTTCTAAAGTGCTGTGAATACCAGAAAGAGAAAAGCTGCTGTGTTGGTTGACCCCAGCCCTGCAGAACCCCCCACTTTTATATTTAAATTACTTGTTTACAGTTTTGCACACAGACTGAATTTGAGGAAACTACTCATCCTGTTCCAGAGCTTTGGGGAAAATACTTTATATGATTTGGAACTTGTACTGTATAAAATCAGTTTTATTCACTTTGTCATAAAAAGCACAATCATCTTTCACAGATACTTGTGATTTCCCCTCCCAACCTATACTTACCGAAAATGGGATACTTACTCTTACTATGTGCTTTCTGCTAACATTTAATCATACTGGTGTTTCAAATGTTTTATCACCCAGTACAAAGATTATTTCTGTGCAATTTAGCTGTATATTATTTTTCATCTGTTTCTTGAGGAAATGTGACTTATGTTGTTGTGCCATTTATCCTGAGTCTTATTGTCCAAATTTGGCAAAGGTGGAGGTTTCAAAGGAAGTTAATTTGCTCCAAGTTTCAATACTATCGCTACAAATTTGCCTCTTGAGAAGAGGGATCCAGATCAGCATCTGTGCTGAAGGATGGGTTGTAGCCTGAAGCCTGTAGTCAGCTGTTGTCTTTGCCATGCAGACAGGTTGATCGTGGCCTCAGTATCCTGGAGCCAGGGACAGATGGGTGGCATACCCTAGGCTTATTCAGGAGTTGGGAGCTATGAAAAGATTGAGGCATGGCAGAAGGGGATACTGGCTCATTTCTGTTACTTCCATGTATCAGTCATAGCTGGAGAGCTGAGTCAGTTTGTCATGCTCAAAAAATGTCCAACACCCCTTTGTCCTCCCCTCTCTCCCAGCTCACCCTACAGTTGCAGAATTGGTAGATCCTCATGCAAGGAAGGTTGAGGGTTTCACACAGCAGGACTGGCTCTTTTGGCTGCGTTCTGTCATTAGATCAGATTTGGTGTAGAATGAAGCTGCTTCTTTAGTCTCTATCCTTTTTTATGCTGCTCCCAAGATTCTTGTCTTTCATTAAGTTGCATCTCACCTGAACATTTTATGCAACAATTCCCTTTTTTATATAATGGTTTCCATATGTCTGTTGTATCAAATTTAAATATACCATCTTTGAGCTCCATTTTGATGCCATCTGCTTTTTTGTCCTTCTTTGAAACAAGAGAGATGTAATAAGAAAGTGGTCTTCCTTGATTATGCTCTCAATACAAGGCAGCAGATAACATCCAAAATGGAATTTCACTTGAGAAAAGTTTGATTTTGACTTTGTTAATTCTTCAGACAAAGAGCTGTAAATGTATTGTTTCTTCTACTGTACACAGAACTTTGCGTTTGGCTGGTCTGTGTGTCAACTCTAGCTGTGATACAGAGATATCTGTATAACTTATTTTAGGAGAAATAAATGCATTAAAGATGTTTTGCTCATAGGTAGTAACGTCATATTATCCAGCCTGTATGACTTCCATGTTAAATAAAATTCAGGCTCCAGGATGTTTTCTCTGAAAGGTCGTTGGAAAGGTGAGGAGCAGAGATGAAATGATATCATCTCATGTTTACATTCATTATACAGTGCAGTAGTGGGTTGACCTACAGGAAAATAGATTCTACATTTGAATTCCTTCATAACTTCCTAAGTCAATTGTTAGTTCCTTCTGCTGGAGGGAATTTTAGAAAACCATGTAAAACTGGCAGCAATTTAGCTATTACTGTATTCAGGTTTTGAGGGCTTTTGACTATTTATATCGTGCAACACTGCATCAGTATTGATATAAGCAAGAGATTTAAAAAAAACCCAAAAGTCAAACAAGTCTCTATCATAATCTGTGCTGAATTTTTATCTAATGTGCTTTAGTTTTCTTAGAGGTTTCAACTAATCTGCATGTAATCTCGGTTGGAGAACACTGGCACTATGCCATACAACTACGTTTTTCATTTTGCAACATTAACTGCCCTTTTCTGTTTCTCCACTTTTTCATAATTCTGTCCATGAGCTTTTCTGTGCCTAAAATTTTCCTTAAGGCTAGAACTGACACAACTTGTTCTATTCTTATCTGTTTCTATGGCATTTCATCCTTTATTGCTTGGTATTTTCTTACACAATTTTCCATGGTTGTTATGGCAACATTAAATAACAAATCTGTTAATTTTCAAATTATATTGCTTTCAAAATGTTGCATGATATATTGCTGAGAAAGAGGTGAAATATTTTCAGCGTAATTAAGCAAATTAATGGGATTAATTAATTAACCTCGTAGTTTTGCAATGTTGCTGCTTCTAGGCAACTTAGGCACTGTGATTCTACTTAGGGAAGTATAAATAGAATACATTTGTTGAAGTAGGAGAAACTGTTAAATTGCTGAAAATACTCCTTTGCTATTACTGTTCTAATGGCCAGGATCTGGTAAACGTGACTGGCATTCTAACATCATCACCAATCAGATTAGTAGGCATTTAGTTCATAATTACTAGGATTCCTTGTGTAATACAGACCATCAAATGACATAAATACAAACTCCCAGAATGGAAGGTATTTGGAGATATTAATGTCGAAAATCTACAGAATAAGATATTTCTCTGAGATTGTATTTAAATTAATAAGCAATACTGATGGAGGAAAGAAGAATGTGGTTTGAGATTGAAATGGGCAAGAATCTAAAACCTCTGTGAATGAGAGTATAAAGTCAGAATCAGTAATGAAAATGGAAGCAAATTTACTTATTTTACAAAATTAACTGATAGGCCAGTTCCATAAATTTTTTTTGTATGCAACACAATAATGTTGCTACTTAACAATACCTCTTCCTATGTTTTAAATTTTAAAAGATTGCGAAGTCATTATTTGCATTTTGTGTTTTTTAATGAAGCCTTTGGTGAATTTGACATTCACTGTAACAAAATATATTTTTTTTATTTTCTCTAATGTATTTGATTTTACAGCATTGTGAATTCTCATAGTTTATACAGTATTTGTATTTTCAACTTTGTGCACATAGGTGTGTGTGTGAGGTGAAGTAGGACTATAATAATGAGAACCTTACCTTTTCAGTGATGTCAAAAAGCCTGACAAGACATTGCCTTCTTCATGTCTATACATTCTTAAATTGCTAATGTAACTTTTGTGGTGATAGGATATTGGACATTGAGATTTGGAACGCACTCTGATTTCAGAGTGTAAGAATGCAAGTCTCAAAGACATTAAGCAGAAAAAGTAGTATAGTTTTTCCTCCGTCCAAACCTGAGCTGGCAGTTTGTTTCTTCAAGGAAAAAAGAATTGGGTAGTGGGTCCACTACTCAGTGTGTGGGGTAGTTCAACAATGCAGTTTGTATTCAAAACTGTGGCAGCTTTTCAGAACATGGTGGCTTAATGCCAAAAGTGACTTCTCTGTCACCAATAGAATCTACCCAGAAAATCGTTTGAGTTCCAAATGAAAATACATCTCTCCCTTCTGTGTGACAAGGGGAGATGATACTAGTACTGGGGATTCTTTAAATAATTACATTTTTGAGATTCTTATGATTTGCTGCTGTACAGTAATGCCAGGTTTCAAACTATCTGAAGTAGTGTTGTTTTCTGCTTGTGACGGAATGTAGAAGTTATAAAGATACTCATGATTCCTCCCCTCCCCATTCCCGCATCCTTCTGCCACATAAGGGGAATTTCTCTTGCATCAATTCAAGAATGCATGCTGTATATTTATGTCTTTCTGAGAGTAGGGTTTTTTTGACAGTAAATCCCAGTGCGCACGTCCAGACATGTGCGATAACTGGATCAAGAAATAATCCATGTGCATTGTTAAATTAATATTTAAAGTCCAGGACAGATATGCAGTCTTTTGACACTAAATCTATGTTTCCCTGCATCTGTTTAAGCTCATGCATATTCATCAGATCTGTCGGTGATAAGGGAGTTATTCACCCGATTTCTATTCTTACAAACTGAACAATGACACTTGATACATGACCAGTCCTATAAATTTGTGCTTTGTCTCTCCTCAGCATTGTATCTTTGAATACAGGATACCATTCAAACTGAGGAATAGATGTTCTATAAGCAGAAACCCCAGTGATGTACTCTAAATAAATTGCAAGGGCATGTATTTTTATCTTTACTTTGGAAAGGCACTGGTATGATGATGGTCAGAGCTACTGAACTGCTTTTACAATGCACTGCAAATTGAAATAAATTTTTCCTTGGCTTTTAATTATTTCTGAAAATGCAGTTGTGAAACATAATTTTATTTAAAGCTGAGGCTGTGAACTGTGTAGCAGCTGACTGCATTGAGCATGGATTTTGTTTGAGTGCTGACATCTCTCATTGGAGGAATGCATTTGTCTAGCTCATGTTTTCCTTATGCTTTTTATGTGGTCTAGGAATGTGCTGGGTGTGAGTTCACATTATTTCCTGCCCTGGCAGTTAGGTTTGGAAATAATATAGGGTTCTATTTCAGTTTCCAAATTGTGAACACAAAATCAATTCTAAAACCTAGATTAAATTCCCAACAGTTTTTCTTGAAAGGGATGTAGATTAGAAGTTACAGACAATAGAAGATTACCAATGTTCAGCACTCGAACATTGAACATTACCAATGTTCAAGTGCAGTGTGTGTAATCTTTTCATTGTTGATATACTATGCAATGGATAAGATTTTATAATTATTTTCTTCTTCTTTATGGATTTTTAAGTCTAGAAAACTGAGCCCTTAATTGAACCCTAGATAATCATTCAAGAGGTGGATTGGAAAACCAGCAGAGAGGCCAGAAAGATTCTTCTGAGACTTGGTTACCATCTTAAGGGTTTACAGAGCTCGTACCATTCCTGAGTTGTGGACTCTGTGATTGTCCTCATTCACTCCCGAGGTGCGCAAGGGGAATAGTGAGCACTCTGAATTTGAATGGGGATTCATGAACGGCATTGGCATAGAAGCTTGTACAGTACGTGTTTGCATTGAGTAGTGACTCAGAACTATTTCTGCAGATTACGATCTGAAAAACCTAGTTAGATAAACTAGTGTTGCTCTGTTCTCTGTGAGAAAGCAAACAGATAAATACTGTAGGCCTTCCTAGGAGATAATTTTGTGAAGGTAAGAAAGAACTGTGCTAATTGTTGGCTTGATTGCACTAATGTTTGAGTCATAGACAAAATGTGTGATACTAAAATATTTCTTTGGCACATGATTTTGACAGTTCTGGACTGAGTAAGTGAATATGCCACTGAATCATTGAATCTTAATGAATAAATACAGTTTCTTATAGAATAAATATAAATTCATGCAGAGTGGACATCACACTTCTCACAAGGTGGATTGTGTTTTAGAGACTAGATTTAGGTTATGGTTAAGTGTACTGTTCAGTGTCTAGATTCCCTGGATTTCTTGTTCATTAAGATGAGTGGTCTATTCTTTTTAATTTAGTGTTGCTCTTAGTTGTATGTTCGTACATGGAACTCTTGATTAATGTGTTTTGACATGACAGATTATCAGTGATTATCTTCTGTATTTTCAGGATATTTTTTAGTATATTATTTGCAGTAGAGTGGTCTACTACATATTTGTAAAACAAGAGACACTGTATATTATTTAAAAGCTGCTAGCTAAGTGGTGTTATTCATAGATTATCTCTTTCTGTATTTGTTCACTTATTTTAGATTTAATTTAGTCTGGATTAAAAGTGAGCCAGTAGATGTCCACTAGATTTAGCCCATCATACAGTGGATTTCATCAGGTTTATTAAATATTATTTGATACTGTTTATTTATTATGTGTTTTCCAAATGTGAGGCTGGTGCACTTTGACAAAAGAAAAGCTAAATCCACTTTAATGAACCGCTGAAACTCTGTAGTGCCTGATTGGTGTGATTTATAGATAGGACTTCAATAGAAGGCACTATTAGGAAGAGTTAATAAACTATCGTTTCGGTGTAAAGAGATTTTAAAAAATCTGCTCAGTTCTTGAGCACAATAAAAGAGTTTCCTGAACAATTTTTATCAGTTTTTGTAACATTAAAACTTCTTTCAGCAAATGAAATTTCCAGCCCCTGTGATTCAGCAAGCTGCTGAATGCCATGAAGGAGTGGGACAGTACCCTTCCCCTTCTGGGCGTGCTGTGGGCCATGATGCTGCTATTGGGTGCCCAAATCTTTTAGGAAAACTGTGAACCACATCAAACTAAATAGTAGCCAAGCAGTTGTGGCAGGGGAAAAAGGATTCCCAGGAGATGCTTGAGGAAGGAATAAAGAATTTTTGAGGAACTGTGGACCGGGATGCATTCTGTAAAAGCCAACAGTGCTTCTCTTTGATTTTTAAAGTTGTACAGAAAAGAAAATTTGGTGCTGTCTGGCAAAGGTGCTGGTCACTTCAGGCTGGGGGATTGATTCTCTCCTCCCAGTTTACTGCAGTCAGTTCCTGTGTGCAAGCATCCATGGGCTGTGTTGGTGCTTAAGCAAGCTCAGGTACGCTTGGCTATCATCCTCCCCCAGTCCCTCTCCCAAGGTGATAACCTGCAGGCCTTCTTGAGGCAGGATTTTCCTCTTCTCTCTGCCAAAGATTTCAGTTAAATCTTTCTGGTTGGACCAATCTTTATTGAGTTGCTGCAAGTTCAGATTCTGCAATTACTGATGTTTTGCAGACCTCTTTCAACTGATGTCTTGGTTTTCTTAGTTTTTTGCTTCCTTTGCTATGTTTTCTTCCTTCTCCCAGTGATTAATAAACCTCATAAATTGCCCTGAGTTTTTGGACTGTAGGATTTTTCCTGTCTCTCTTGTGTGAGTAGTGATTAAACCCATCCTCTCTTGTACGTGACTTCCAGGAAGCTTTCTGCATGAAATAAACCCCAGCAAACAGTATGTCTATCATTTTTCCATTTATTAAAGATAATCTGTTATTTTCCTAGGTCCTTTCTGAACTGGCTGTTTTAAACTAAACTGAATTTTCTTTCTTATAAGGAATATAACTATATAATATAACTATTATATAACTATATAATATAACAAATATATATAACAATATATATTTGTTCAAATAAGATACAAATTTGCGTGTGTGTTTTGGGTGTCTCTCTTCCAACAGACTTTTCCTGTTAGGAATATTTAGTTTTGTTGGCTTAGTTTTGAGTATAAACCTTTCATGCTTCTTAGAAGATTGGGATTCACTTGTATTATCCCTCAGTAGGACACTAAACTTTGAGGTTTAAAATTCTTTTAGCCTCTTGCATTGCTCTTCAGGTTAAATGCTTTTCTGGGTCTGAGGGTTTTTGCTGTGTATGCATTATGTGTCATAACTCATTATTAAATGAGTATCCATTTTTCTTTCTATTTTAAAAATAATCTTAAACGGACTATTGAGGAAAAATAGCTTTAAATTATATCATTATGTATTCAGTGAATTTTTAGATTTTAATACAGCTTTTTTTTAACCTCAGGGCTTCTACTTTGAGTTACTTATGCCTTTACTTTTCGCTATAGTTTTGCATTTACAAAATATTTTAGCAAAACTAGGAGCATCTTTCATTTTTTAATTTTTGTTTACAATGTTTTGATGTCTTAACTAAATGGTTTTTTTAGTGGTTTCTCATCCCTAATAGCTCATATCTTTGTTCTTAATACAGCTTGCACTTATGTGTAGATTAGTAGAATTTTACATAAAATAAAATACTGTTCTTTTCTGAATGTTTTTTAAATGCTCTTTTCATGGAAGAATCAGGTGTCAGGGAGGCAGTGCCTTAACCTGAGAAAACTTTTGGATATGAGGGTAACATTTGGGTTTATGCAGCTGAATGATAGCTGCAGTAGCTGAAATGTGATACGGTGAATTCGAGGGCACTGTAATTTACCTGCTGATAGAGGAGCTCAGTATGAAGGATAATTTAGAAGTACTTGTCCTGGAGAGCTACAGATTAATAAAGATAAAATGCTGATTTTTTGATACTACTTAGTTGCTACACTAAGAGCTTTAGCTAAATAATTCCTTTTCCTTTTAAACCTTTATATCTTTCCTTGATAATATTTGAAAGGATGTTTTGGGGGTTATTTTGTTTGTTCTGTCTTCCCATGCTTTTTTTTTTCCTCCAAAAGCAAAAGGGGTTGGGTGGGGGAATCCTGCATATTTTTAGATCAGGTGTGGTAGCTACTTTGCCATGAGCACTGTGTGGATATATTTGCAATGAAGTTTAAATAGCATGGTGAGTATCCAGATGGAGTGTGTTTCCTAATCTTTAGCTTATTTACTCTGTTGGGAGCTTCTGTAAACGTTTATAGTATTCTTCAGGACAAACTGTACAATTAAGCTTGAGATTCCTGGTATAGAAAATCACAGTATATAAAAAGCCACCAAGGTTTTCTCTAAGGGATTTCCAACTGTGATTTTTTTGCCTGTGATACTCTAAAAGTAGTTTTTAAAATGTCTGTGATGAATGATAAAATTCTAAAGAGACGGTGATAGCAAATTAAAGTGTCATGCTTCAGTAGACCCTAGTGTGCAGTGTAACAACATACACTGTGTAAATGACGTAGGAAAGAGAGAATGGTAGGACTTTTTCCTTCTGTACACTTAAATTTATCTTTTACACTTTTCTATAAGATACTAAAGATTTTATCTCAAAGGTACTTATTAATGGATGTTTACTAGCTGCAAGATTTTTGAGATGCATTGCTTCACTTTATTTCCCCATGTTCAGACTCTTCCATGGTGCTTTATTTGTTTTAGTGAAAACTATATACCTAATAGCTACAAGAAAACCAGATGCTATAGTAGGTAAAACCAATGTAAACTCTATTTGAAATGGTTAGGAAATTATAGAGCATCAATGCACAGTTCCTTACTGTTTTGTCAGGAATTGGGTAAAATTGCAACAGGCAAAAGTTGACATTATTGCTAATTTTACACTGCTGTTCATGATAAGCTGTACTTTTCCTTAGATTTCAGTTCCAATAGTCAGGATTGTTCATTAAAGTTTTTGACTACTAGATGTTTTTCCCCTGAGCTTTTTAGCCTTTTTAATTGCCTAGAAATATTTAGATTTTAGCTGCCTCCTGATGACTTAGAAATGAAAAAGAAAGCAAAAAGACACTTCCCTTCTCCTAAAAAACATCTTATTTTAGGAATCTAATTTTAAAGGTAGTTTAATGAAGATAAATGATTCAGCTCATGATTTTTGACTTTTAGTACTGGCAGTATTTAATGGGCTCAAAGGAGAGCCCTGGGCACTATTCAAAAAAGGCATGCAAATGATGGTATGAGCTAATGCTACAGAAAACTCTGTTTTGTTCCTGGTGGTAATTTCTATTGAAATGTCACTGTGTATGAAGCTAAGAAAAGTCTCCTAAAACTAAGAAAAATATTGATGGTAGTGACTAAGATTTAGCTTTGTGTTGCTAAAATGACATTCAGCTTTAATGTTAGAGCAGAGAGAATTCTACTAGTGAAAATAGGGATTAATAATGGAGAATTTATGTATAATTTTATCCCTAGAAAAACATTTTAAAAACACGTGAACTTGTCCATCTTTAATTTTCTCTTATGTGCTTATTTTACTCTCCAAGATGCTTAAGATGACCGCAGTGCTGTGGAATGAACTTTGGCTTTTGACAGTTAAAGTGTCAGTCCTTCTCTTCTATAAATTGTTACAGTAAATGAGGTCCCTTTTATATTTGTATAATTTTGTGCATTGCAACAAGGATTCTTGCTCTTCGGACACCCTGAAATAAATGCTCTTCCCTCCATTCCCCATCCAAGTTTGTTTTCTTGTGACCGATTTGCTCACTGTAGTGACCGCAGGGGTGGGGATAGCAGCAAGTCAGAGCTCTGGTGTGTGGCCAGCGGGTGCCTGAGACAGCTCATCCTCACCTGACACTGCTTAGACAGGGTCAGCAGGATTTGCTGTATAAGCAAACATGAAGCAGTTCTCCTCCTGTTGTTGCACAGGAGCAGCTGAACAGACAACAGTAGCTGTGGAGTATTTCCTTGCACGCAAGCGTGTGACGACTTTTTCACTAGTGAGATTCACAGATTTTGGATGTGAATTCACAGTAGAGATAAATTGGTCAGAAAGGCCCACCTTGTACCTTTTGGATTCTGGCTCAAGTCTGACTTTTTATACCAGTAACAAAAAAGAGTTTGAAGCCATCAGTGGAACTGATTCCACTAGAGAAAAGAAAATTCTACTCAGCAGAGGGAAGTGAACAGCTGGAGAGAAAAGCTTCTGTTACCTGAGACCACTAGCACACAGGACAATCCAAGATACGCACCGGTGCTATGGTCAGCCCCCTTTTGCAGTTGCCATTGATGCAATAATTGTTGTTAGCCATTCTGTTGATAATTCATATTGTAGGAATTACTAGCAGATGGGAAAATAGATGACTCAGAATATAGTATTAACAATCCATATTTTTTTAATCAAAGGCCCCTAATAGGCATATTGCATGTAAGATTCATTTAAGCAGTTGCTAGGAAGAATTTGTTTTTTCAAGTAAACACAACAAACTTGATACAGATTACTTTTTGA
This sequence comes from Aleadryas rufinucha, assembly GCA_013397815.1. Classification (NCBI taxonomy): domain Eukaryota; kingdom Metazoa; phylum Chordata; class Aves; order Passeriformes; genus Aleadryas; species Aleadryas rufinucha. Next base: position 123,226 of record VZTH01012112.1, read on the forward strand.
TTGAATATCTACTTTCTTAACGATTTAAACCCTGAGAATACATTTGCTTGTTTTTGTTGCACCAGCTAAATAGCAGTATTTCATAAGTTACTTTGATAGACTGGAGATTTGCAATGGTAACTCATGCATTATGGAATTAATAATGAAATCTACTTTTATCATATTGAAAATATAATTGGCATAGAGTTTTTATTTACCTCTCTTGCTGTCCAGAATGAATTAAGATTATAGTGTTCTACATCCACCACAACTTTGGCTTCTGCCCCTTGAAAAGTTTGGATGGCTACCAGTACGTGCTAGCCAAGTGTGGCTATTGAGTTCCAGACCCCCTCACCTAAATCCATGGACCGCAAGCACCACCAGGTATCTTGGATATACGTCCTTCCTGCTGACTCTTGTGCTGGACACACGGAAGCCACTAGTCAGGATTTACATTGTACTCTTTGACTTCATGACTTCTGAGAGTCCATTTTTGACTGTACTTTATCTCCTTCCTTCTGAGCTTATTGCTACAGAACTCAGGTCTGTAGACAGGAATGCACACCTGTTTTCCAAGTGCCCCTTTTGGATGGAATTTTCATCAGTATGAGGGTTATAAACAAAATATGTAAGATAGTGTGGTCCTCCCACGGGCAGTAGTGTTGACTGCAAGTAATTATTCTTTGGTTTGCTGAAAATAGTGATCCAAATGAATCTCGTCCATATGGGATGCAAGAAGTTAGACCAAAAGACAAAAAAAGTAAAACTTGTTGCACTTCCCTTGCAGAAGTTTGGTTCTGGGAAGTGACTGCCTCAGTATGTGAGGAAAGAGTTCCTTGTGTGTCAGTGTTTGAAGACGTGTGAAAAAAACAATCACCTGGAACCAGTATTGACAGAGTAAGAATGTTTTCTGCATAGATGTATTGGGTTTGTGTGGGCAGGTTTTGGTAGCAGGGTGACTTCTGTGAGAAGCTGCCAGGAGCTTCCCCTGTGTCCAGCAGAGCCAGTGCCAGCCAGCTCTGGACCCACCGCTGGCCGAGGCCGAGCCAGTCAGGAATTGTGGTAACGCCTCTGTGATAACGTATTTATGAAGGAAATAAAAAGTAATGTGCTGTGGTAATAGTGGCCAGAGAAGAGCAGAGGTCAGACTATGTGAGAGCAACAACTCTGCAGACACCAAGGTCAGTGGAGAAGAAGTGAGGGAGGAGGTTCCAGCTCCAGGCACTGGACCTGAGGTTCCCTTACAACCTCTGGTGAGGTGACTGTGCCCCTACAGTTCATGTAGGTAAATGGGGATGCAGAGATCCACCTGCAGCTTGTGGAGAAGACCCACACCAAAACAGGTGGATGCTGGAAAGAGATTTGTGAGTCTATGGGAGGCCCATGCTGGAGCAGGCTCCTGGCAGGGACATGCAGACCTGTGGGGAGAGGAGCCCATGCTGGAGCAGGTTTCCTGGTAGGACTTGTGACCCATGCTGGAGCAGCCTGTCCTGGAAGGCCTGTACCTCGTGGAAGAGTGACCCACATTGCAGCAGTTTGTGCAGACTGATGCCCATGGGATGGACTCACATTGGGGAAGTTTATGAAGGACTGTCTCCCATTGGAGGGACCCCACACTAGAGTAGGGGAAGGACTCCTGTCCCTCAGCAGCAGCAGAAACAGCATGTGATAAACTGATCATAACCTCCATTCCCTGTTTCCCTCCACTGCTGGGGGAAGGAGGGGTGGAGGGAAGATGTTTTTAAGAGTTATTTGACTTCTTGCTATCCTGCTCTGATTTTGTTATAAGTAAATTTAATTAGTACCCCTGATTCAGTTCTGTTTGGCCCATGATGGAATTTGGTGAGTGATGTCCCCCAGACTTTATCTCAAGCTCATGAATCTTTGTTATATTTTGTCTCTCCTGTCCAGTTGCGAGTGTGATAGAGCAGCTTTGGTGGGTGCCTGGCATCCAGACAAGGTCAACCCACTACAATAGGAAATACTCTTCTGATGACATGCTAATTTGCACTGTATTCAACAAACCTTGTGTGATCATGCTGGATTATTATAAACCCCCAGACTGATTAGAAGTGATTCCTACCGCCTTCACACCAGGGCAGTGCACCTGTCTGTGGAGCGCTTGTAGCTGTGGCCTGTCCTCTGATGGCAACTGGAACACTTCATGCCCGGAGCTGCCTCAACTTTTGGATTTTTACTGTATCCCAGCTTAATGAGGACAGTCACATTAAGAAAAGCTTGCTAACGATTCCTTAGCTGTTCTGCTCCTTTTTAACTTCTACATGTGGCCTTTCCTGGAAAAGCCTCTAACCTGTTACAAATAAGCTGAAAAATGAGCAAGGAGGAGTTAAATGTTTGGTGTTCCATTTGCTAAAAGTTTGAGATAAAATGTACCAAGTTTCCAGACTTACTAGTCTCCCATGTATGTGGCTGAGTTGCTTTCCAAAGATTATAACTTTGTTAGAAGGTTAGTTATGCTTTTATTCTGTGCTATTTGTCCCAGCTTAGGTTGATGCTGCTGAAAGATACTTCTGCCACTGGAAACTTGGGTTGATGGACCTCCTTTCTGAAAGATTGCCTTCCACCAGGATTTTCCCCTAGAACATGGAGAGGAAAAGGTCGAGCACTGGCACTCAGCTTGCAGCACTGGGAGCTTGTCCCATAAGGATGACTGTTTTCTGGTCTCTTCATAAAGCAAAGTTGATTTCCCTTGCTCTAGCAAAGCAGAGAATTTCAGTGAGGCTTCTTTGTATGTGACTGTGTCTTGAGAATACATCAGCTCAAGAGAAGTTATTCAGTGTCGTCTGGATCTGGCAGTGGTTTGACTTCCTTGTTTAATTTGCTTCCCTTATACATTGTAGCTCTCATTAATGATTAGGTTAACAAATACACCTTTAAGAAGAAAAGTTTTTTCTTTGTACACCTAATCTTTCTTCTGGAAAACTAGGTATGCGTACTCACTCTAAAAGGCTGTGTCTGGCATTATAAGTTGGAGTTTGGACTATTGCTTTCCCAAACCCATATGATTACCTGGTGAAATAAAGGGTCCCAGTGAAGGCAAACGCTGCTACCAGAAATTCCATTCACTAAAGACCTCTGTCTTGGAAGTGGCCCATCCTGACACTAATTGCTGTCTCTTGTGTGGTTGTGGGTGTTTGATCTCTGAAAGGACATGATTGAGTCCATTGTGTGGAGTGGCAGAAATTGAACTATCTATTACTGTCACACAAATGCTATCCTGATTACAATTGTAATTGTAACAATTTAATTGTTACAGTTAAAAGCTTTTTAAAAGCTACTGAAATATAATTTAAAGCCTTTCTGAATTCCTGTAGCTTGTACTGCTGAATGCTCCTCTCTCCCTTCCCATTAATGCCAATACCCCCAGAAGTTACAACAACAAGCTACTTGGTGAATTATTTATGGCAGTTTAAATTGCAAACTGTTTGCAAGTGGAAGTAAATGAATGCTGAGCTCTATTGCTTTAAGAATTTGAACCAAAATATTTATCATGCAGGGTAATAAATTGCAGAGGAGTAATTAAATATCTTGTTTGAGTTATTTCTACACATCTTATTTGATATATTTGCTGTTGCATTCAGTGTTTGGATTTTTGTGGGCTTTTAGGGTTTGTGAGGTAATTCCTATAGCACAGACAGGAGTCAAAGAAATATATTTTTAAATTTGCCAAGGAGACATACATGTTCACAGACACACACACATGTTTACCTGATTCAGCTGTGGCTGATTAAATGGTTTTCTCATCTGATGTCAGATAGATGAGACCTTCCTAACTCCTCTGTTTTCTGCCACTTTCTTCCTTTAAATGTCCTGAGCATCAGCCATTCATATAGATGAGTACTGTGGCTATCTGGATCTCCTGGGTGACGTGTCTGAGATAATTCTGAAAGATTCTTAGTCTCTGGCTTAAAAAATTCATTTTCTTTATATTTTAATATTCATCCCAGCTGTCTGTGATCTTTAAAGAGTAGTTAATTCTGTTTGCTGGCTCTGTTTCTTGATTGAAATTTAAATAAAAACTCACCCACCACATTCTTCTCTGCTGATTTATGAAAAATGTTTTTCAGGGCAGAATAATTATGTGATTACATCAGTTGGAGTCTATTCTGTGCAGTTTAAGCCTGATGTCTACAGTGGTGACTGAGAGAGAATAAGTGCCTGTCCAGACTGGTCAAGAGTGGGTAGGGACTTCATCACTGGCAGTGCTCAGAAAACAGACACACAAGATTATTCAGTGTCTACCTTAGGCATTTGCTGGTCTGTGGAGCCCCAAATGCATTATTCCTGTCACACGTGGGTTTATTGCTCCTCTCGTCTGTGCTGCGTTGGGATCAGTTAAACAGTGGAGTCGGCACTGTCATCTCTTCCCATTATACTTAAAATCTCTGACACTTAACTCCTCTAAGAGAATATCTTCACTGAAAAGTGTGTCATGTGCCAGTTACATATACCAAAGGGCTAAAAATGAAATAGAATAGCACAGGTTTTTAATATTTTCTTTCTCTGAAAATGAAAAGGTGTTTTTCTGAAAAAGTCTTGGTGACTTCCTTTCCCCCATACTTTTTTCTATATGTCAAATGGGAGGAGTACAGTAAACTGGATGATATTTGATGCCTTGGGAGGCAACTCTTTTCTTCATAAGGAGAAGAGACCTTGGGAGAGAGCAAGGGAGGGCAATCAAAGTGTCCGAAGGAGGGCAACAAAGATGGTGAAGGGTCTGGAGGGGAAGCCATATGAAGAACATCTGAGGTCACTTGGTCTGTGCAGCCTGAAGAAGACTGAAGGGAAATCTCACCGCTGTCTAAAACTTCCTCATGAGCGGAAGAGGAGGGGCAGACACTGATGTCTTCTCTGTGGTGCCCAGTGACAAGACCCAAGGGAATGGCCTGAAGCTGTGTCAGGGGAGGTTTAGGCTGGGTATCAGGAAAAGGTTCTTCACCCAGAGGTTGGTTGGGCATTGGAACAGCTCCCCAGGGAAGTGGTCACAGCACCAAGCCTGACAGAGTTCAAGACCCATTTGAATGTTCCCGGTGATGCGACTCTTGTGGCTGTACTGTGCAGGGCCAGGAGTTGGACATTGATGATCCTTGTGGATCCCTTCCAACTTGGCATATTCTGTGATTCTGTAAGACCAGCATTGCTGAGCATATGTGAGGTGTCATACAAGTCTTGGGGTCTTTGGTCCTCAAAGATATTTTGACATCTGGGGTTTAATTCTTATCTTCATTAGGAATCTTATGGTTAAAAAGATGTTGCATGAAAATGTGCATCTTTTCCATATGCTCTGCTATATGTTTCTGATATGTCTGCTCTCTTTATTATGACTTTGAGTTATTTGCTTACTATGTACAACGTGGTCTGTTAGTAGAAATCATGATGCTGGGGTTTGGATTGTATGTTGCAGTATATGTTGCTAATTTGTATGCCTCAATTGCTGATAAAAATAAAGATCAAAAGTAGCAGTTTATTCCTTGGGGAAAACATATCAGACTGTGTTGATGGAAGCCTGCCCTAGATTCATGAATGAAGTATTGACTCATTAGTAGTTGATTCAGAAAATTCTCTTTTTTTTTTTACTCATGAGTTAGGTAATGTGCTTGTTTGCAGTGTCAAGAGTATTTGCAAGCAAAATAAAGATTATCTCTTTCTTAAGAGGAAGTTATATGTGCTATTTGAAATTTGTTGATATTTTTCACAGTGATGAAGAATAATTGGCACATTGGCAATTCTGACAAGAGAGAAGTGCAGAAAGGCACTAAATTACATCAGGAAAGAAACACATAGGCCGGACAAAGAACGCATTTCAAATGCAGATCATTCCCTGAAATAGCAGGTGGAGCAGTAGTGCCCAACATGCCCCAGTATCCGACAAGACTCCTACCTTTGTTGGCAGCAGCCAGCAAGGCAGTGAAGTCATTTGTGTGTTGTATGAGCAGTCGCTTTTAATGAATGAAATGTAATGAACTGTTAAGCATTTTGAGAAAATATTTTTGAAAAGAAAAGAACTTGGTCAAAGGTAACCCCCCATGAATTCAGGAAATTATTTCATGCATTACTTAAACACTGTTAGCAATTCATTTTGACTAGTTCTGACATCAGTCTGTTGAGGAAGACAGGTGCTTTGTCATTCTTGTCAGAAAGTACCCCTAAATATCTGTCAGGGTATTACTTACAGCAGCTGTCTGTTTTTCAGGCTTCTATAAGAGACAGAAGTTCAGTAAGAAGTATTTGATTATGCAATATAATTTATATACATGAGTATGTATATATATATGTATATACGTGTTCTGTGGCATGCTTTTTTCAGCCTAATGAATTAAACTCCAGCCCTGCATTTATTTGCGGTTTATTTGCAAGGTTTGCCGAGGTTGGTTTTTTTTAAATTAAATGTACTATGTGTGTTTGATTTCATATGCTGTTATTTACTGTGGATCGCACTAAGGCTTTTGGCTATATCAACAATTATATATAAGTATACATATACTCTAAGTGTGTAAAAACCCTGCAGCTGTAAATTAAAGGCTTATGAAAGGAAGTGGTTTTTCATTTTTGTTGAAAACAGTTTCTAATATTTTTTTGTGGGATTGTTTTTTGTTTGGTTGTTTTACAGTTAAAGAATCTGAGTTTAGAAGAATTACAGATGAGATTAAAGGCTTTGGACCCTATGATGGAACGAGAAATTGAGGAGCTTCGTCAGAGGTACACTGCAAAGAGGCAACCTATCCTAGATGCGATGGATGCAAAGAAACGCAGGCAGCAAAATTTCTGAGTTGGTTTTACTTTCAAATGTAATACTATGAGTCAGTGTGGACACTGGTAACTTTGTAAGTCAGAAGGAATTCGATTATGAGACTTTTCAAAAATCCAATCTGTTAAGTTTTCCTTCACAAGCAGTGACAATTGGAGCAGTCAAGAACGTACATATGGTGTTCTGCAAAGGCAGCGAAACACATTACCACTTGTTTCTGTTTTCAGATGTTTAATGTAATAGAAGTTTAATCTGTTACTTCCCAATCTTTTTCAGGTGTGTAGAGGTAACTTGGTGTTGTACATTGGGAATTGTGTTTTGGAGCACCTGGAATGATTTCTTGATTGTGCAACACTACCGAGCCTTATATTGCAATGTATTTTTCTCCCACTTAGTAGCATATTTATTATGTAGTCTTTGGTTATCCTATTTATTTTATGCCTGTTTTCTGTTGGGAAGTATTAGGGATAATATTGTGGAGAGCAGAGTCAAATTAGATAAGATTGGTATTGTAGTATAATGAAAAGCTGCTCACCACTGTGTTATCTTTTAATTATTATTCAATTTCAACAAGTATCCTGATTCAGGACAGCACCTGAACATGTATCCAGCCCATTCATAGCAGTAAGATTTAGGAGTAAAGTAAGTAATAGGCACATGTTTTTCTGCTCTCCTGAATCAGGGACTGTTGTAGTTAAGTAGTACAGTTGTTACACTACAGAGCATTCTTTGAGAGAGTATTTCTGTCATTTGTACGCACACTGAGTCAGCTGTCATTAAACAAAAAAACAAGTGCCTAATCAGTTTTAATTTTTGTTATTCAGGAGAAGCAATACTTACAGTCACTCCTTCAGTGTAAACTTACAATTGCTATTGCAATTCTGACCAGTATAAACCTCTATTTTGCACCGTAGTTTTTATAATGAAGTGACAGCTACACTTTCTGGATATGTTTTTTGGTTCATTTGGGGTTTTTTTAATCACTGTTCTGAGGGGAGAGGGAAATTATTAGTGCTTTGAGGTTTGTTTTCACATTATAGCTACAAAGGGATAGTAATTTAAAAACCAAAGAAAATAAATCGAATACTTATATTTAATAAGTATAGAAAAGAAGCAACATTTAATAGTGTTCGGAGGGGTTTGTCCTGCAATTGCTAAACATTCAAAATTCCTATAGTCTTCTGTTGGTAGATTTTGGGGAATCAGAAATGCAGGACCAAGGTCTTAATAGCTTTTTACAAGTTCTTGTCTGGTTTATGTTGTGGAATATCTGTTGGTAGAATTTGCAACATTGTGAGAAGTATTTCAGACGTAGCAGAAAATGTGATCCACTCTCTGAACAATCTACTGTGTTCTCTATTCAAATCTTTACTATTGTTGCCTTGTATGTAAATAACTTCACTGTGATAGTCAGACTTCTTCAAACAATACAGCTGAAAAGATCTTTACGTTCAGCCTTCAGCTGTTAAATTTTTAATGGTGACTGCTGTATGGGCATCTTCTGTTAAATGTTTTCTGGAAGTTAGTAATCATCTCATACCTCTTAACATTAATTGTCAACATATGTGGACCATTTGGATGGAACAGTGCAGATTTTGGAAATGATGCATTATGTCACAAAGCTTATGCCAATGGAAACAACAAGTTCTTACAGGATGAGCATTCTACAGCCATGCTGGTACCAGTACTTGGGTTTGAGCCGTATACAGCCATCGCTGTCCTTGTCATTCTCTGTGTGTTTGCATGCACACCACGCTCTGACATGTAAACACTAGAGTCAAATAAGTCTTAATTGTGATTGTTAGAACGTCCTTCACCTCAGCTCTCTTCATACTTCTTAGAGCAATGACCATTCCTTGTGAAAATGCAAGAACACAGAAGATCCATAAAAATTACTTTAGGCAAGATAAAATGCACCCGGTAGTCTTATGCCTCACATTTATACAATGAAATGATGTAAAGTAAAACATGGTATGAACATAACACTGTGTCATTAGATTAAAATCATAATTCAGGAAAAAATAACAGTACCGACTTCCCCATATTAGTATGGTTCTTATTTATTTAAAGTAATTTCTACTTCTTGAACTTCTGTTCTCAAAAACTCAAAGGTGTGTGCATACATTGATTTGTGTAGATATACACACATATATATTCATATCTGTGTATATACATGAGAAAATGTAAAACAGGTTTACCATCAGAAGAGGAACCTAGCTTGCCTTTTCTTGGTGTGCCTTTTAAGCAGTGTCATTGTCTAGACACTCTTACCTGCATCCTCAGCAGCTAGATTTTCCCTTACTCAATCTTAAACTTTTCACTCCAAAAATAAGACTTTGAGTTTGAATAATGTGGCTTTACAGTGTAATAGACAATGATATAAAATGATCACAAATTTCATATTTTGTATATTCTGAAAACTTCAGTTAATATGGTACCCTAAAGATGAATTGCCTATCCCGAGGGCCTCCAATAAAAGGCTGTTTTAGACTAGAGCTGTTGCAGTCTGGCATCTGAAATCTATCAGAAGGTAAAGGACATCCTTTTTTTCTGTCCTGATGTGTCTACATAGAAACAGCTCAGACTTTGTGCACATGCATGCACACAGGAATGGAATATACATGTGTGAGAAAAATCTGAATGCCATGGAATAAAAAATAAAGCGAGCTACCTAAAAGGGCGAAAAATAGTGTCTGATGTACTGTAAACTGGGTAGGTACAGGATGTTCGTGACCAAAGAATACTTTCATGAATTAATATGAAATTAGTATGTTGCCATTCTGGTGTGGTGCAGACTGCAGTCAGTGAAAGGGCTGCCTTTGGCTTCAGCAGCCAGCATACGGAACTCTAAATTTTGTGCAAACATTAACATAGAGAAAAAGGTTTTGTACTGAGAGGTGGATGCAACTTACTTTTTCTTTCTTCTGTTTATATAAATGAATCAAATCATCCATATTGATGACTACACATCTCTACTGGAGGATGAGCACCTCTGTAAAGGAAAGCCAATAGTACAATAAATAAGATACTTTAAAAGCAAGCCTTGCAGGAAATATAATAGAACTACTGACAAGTTAACCTTCAGTAAGATTTTAACCAAGCAATTTCTTGTTTGCTTCTGACTTTGTATGTTTAGGATTAGTAAGTTAAAAAAATTTTGAAAAATCATTGCTTATTACTAAACATTTTTAATAAAAGCTAATTTTTCATGTATAATTGTCGACTTGCTCATTCTAACTGAAGCAAAATTATCTTAATAGTAACCATTAATGTTCATTTCCATAGTCATCCCTCATGTTTTATTTCCTTTCTATAACACTGTGAGCACAGAAACCCACGTCTCTCAAAGTCAGCTCTGGAAAGGATTTTTCCAGATCACAACATTGCTGCAAGAACTGGAAGTCTGAGGATCTCATGAAAGTAGATCAGGCCGGGAATCCTCAGTACTCTGTGGAAGTCCCTCTCTCTGCAGTCTGATGTTGCTAAAGACCTAATCCTGGGAGAGCTGAGCATCACCCAAATATCTTGGCCGTCGTCTTAGACATCCTTTACTTGGAGGTACTGGTGGACATAAGGGGTTTGAGTTGTTCCTTTATTGTTCTCATCACACTAGAAAACCAATAGGCAATGGATAGGCTTGAGTAGGAAAAGTGGCTACATTTAATGTCTCGAATATAATTCCATTACCCATTTCTTTTCTGACTTTTAAAAATTATTCTCCTAAGAACTTGCCCACAAATACATTTTAGTAAAAGGAGCGCATGACCGATGCTCCTTAGTGAACCATGATGTGTTTGAAGTGAAAAAAGTCTACTGCTAATCTGAATTAATTTGACATTTATTGGATAGTATAAATATTTACTGTTTATTTACAGTAAATAATAGCTTGTCTGCATTGCACAGTGTATTCTGATGAGAGTGCACAGTGGCTCAGTCTGCTTCTCCATTCAGTGTGTTGAACTTTCAGATATAAATATGGCTGATGGTGAGTGAATCCCTGCCCAAGTACATGAGATAGCCTGACTCACCACTGAAAGGCACTGGTGCTTCCAAGCAGAATGTGTACTGTATAACTTCTGTAAAGCACTTGGTGTGCACGTGGCTCTTTCAGTGCGGTATGATGAGGGTTACTTTTTCTTAAGTGTGTACCTGGTTATAAAGCTGATCAAAAAGTCCTCATAAGGTAAGAAAGTCTTTATTTCTTTGCATTCTTAAATAGGACTCCATCTTACTGTAGCATTTCTTTCTGTGTTTCCAAAGGCAATAATGGATGTTATATAGTCAGAAACTTGTTTAGATTGGAACAGATCTCTAATATCGAGTCTAGCTGTTAACCCAGCACTGCCAAGTTCACACTAAACCATGTCCCTAAGTGCCACGTCCACATGTCTGTTCAATACCTCTGAGGATCGTGACACCATCACTTCCCTGAGCAGTCTGTTCCAGTGCTTGACAATCTTTTCAGTGAAGAATTTTTTCCCAATACCAAATTAAAACCCGCCCTGGTGCAACTTGATGCTGTGTCACGCAGCTGGCTGGGAGATTTGCTGTGGGATGTTTCTATGCCAGGCTGTGATGTAGCAGCGTTATGCCCACTATTGCCAATGAAAGCCTTGGAGAAGACACGTCCTGGCTAGCCCATGTTGTTTATCATGATTGTGTTGTGCCAAATGGAGTAATAGCTTAAGCTGTTTGGGGAAAAGCAAATTACATTGATGGCTTAGTGTGAAGTCATCAAGTTGCATTGTGAAGTACTTTTTCACAAAATGTATTTCTCCTCTTTATTCGGTGCTTTCATTCTGGAAAGGGCCTATCTTTTACGTGGTGTGCTCTCATCCATTTTGATTTGGTTTAATTTGTTAGTATTTTTAAGGCATATGTGAAAATTCCCCATATTTTCCTTCTTCTCTTCCTGCTCAGGAAAATGAATGTGGGCATTACTTTTAAGAGCACCCCCTGAGCCAAGTGTCCTTTGGACAAAGTGGGCATATGCAAATGTCAGCAACAGCTTTTATTCTCTTGTTCTATTCAGAGATCACTGAGGTGAAGTCTCAGCTGTCCTGTTTTTCCTTCCTTTGACAGGATGGGATATTCAGATTCTAAGCAAACCTTTCAGAATACTTCTTAGTCCCAGACCAACTTTATACTTTATACTTTTTTCCATTGTTTGCTACACAGTCCTTAGGACAGATTCACACTTCATTTCTCTAGGCCTTAAGAGAGTCTTCTGGGTTGGAGAAGAGTGGTGTTTGTCACAGAAACAGGAAGAAAGGAATAAAAAAATTTTAAAATTTTAAACATTTTCTTTGGGGAGAAAAGCAAAAGAATATGGCATCTGCACTTGGCCAGGCCGCTAATGAGGCTAACTGTGGCTGTGAGGAAAAAGTGTTGGCTGACAAAAGTAAATCAGGTACTCATCTATACAACTTACTGCTGTGTGTTGATGTTTCACATCTGATTTTCTTCCATTCATGTTTATTGTCTTCTATGTTCATGGTTTATTTATCCTGTTGCTACTTTAAAGATAGAAGTTTTAATTTTTTTAAACTTTATAGATGGAAACATACCATAAGAGTGCCAAGTAAATAAAAATGGAAGAAGAATCCAATCAGAGTCACCAAAGTGGGGATGTTTTCTCCTCCTTCCCTTCCCCACTCCTTTCTGGGATTACAGGGACTTTTGATGGCAGATGGTGTTTGACTGTACATGGAGAGACTTTCCATGTTCTGACCCTGAGCAGACACGGATGGAGATGGTTTCATCAAGAGGGCTGGATGAGCTGTGCCCCTGCTCAGGATGTCATGTGAGTGTTGTGCCCTGCTGGGAGTCGCTGCTGTCCTCCTGCTCCTCTCCCGGCGGGGCTGGGGTGCAGGATCTGAGGCTCCTGCAGAGCCTGAGGAACCAACTCGCAGCATGGAGTCCCACTTGGCCAGGAGACAGTGTGAATCTGGAAGCTGTTGGTGCCTAGCAGGGTAGCACTAAGCTCAAGCCAATGCCTGTGGTCTGGGAAGCCTTGCAGGAGCCAGCACTTATCTCAGGGAGAAGACCGTGCTGTGGTGGCAAACAGCTTTTGATGCCACTTCACTTTGTTGGCTGGACTGCAGCATGGCCATAGCACCCAATAAATCTTGTCCAGACCTAGGGGTCTGGGAATTACATTTAACCCTTGGGAAGGATAAAGTTCCTCGTGTCTATTTTTTTATTGATGTACAAAAAATATTTAGGAAATTATCTCAGTGCAGTGGGAGAGTTTGTGTACTGGCATCAGCTAACAATCACTCCGTGCCCTGTGCCAGGGCCTTTCTTAGTGCAATAGCACTATTCCTCAGCCTCCCAAGTTCCTACTGTGGGCACTGGGTTTAGCTTTGCCAGAAGTTATGGTGGGAGCAGCAAGTTTTCATGTGCTGTGGGCAAACAGCCAGAGTTCTTGCCTGGTGCTGATACTTGTTTGGTGCAAACAGGCCTTTCTAAAGGCCACAGAAAATTCGGAGGGGCTAAACTGGGCACTAAGTAGGGCGCTGCCCAGACCCAGGCATCAGGAAGACATTGGAAGGAATTAAACTATAATCTGATTCTGGGCTCAAATACTGGTTTTCTGTCTGTCACATTGGGGGAAAACATTAATGGTATTTACCATTTGCCATGGCACTGCAAACCCCAGCGACCTTAAAAATTTTTCTCTTTAGCTGTCACAGCTTCAGAAGTTAAATTTGTAAATATACATGGCCACATGCTAATGTATCTGGATATATTTTCCTCTGACAAATTAATTAAGCTGCATGTTGTTTACTAAAAACCTGGTTTCCTCTCCATGTGGATATTTCTTCTGAGGACAGATACTCTATATTGCAGTATCTCTCCCTAGCTTCTCCCAGAGAAAAGCTCAGCCCTCCTAGTCCTGTTTCTCCCCTCTGGACAGTATTTGGAGCTGACCAGTAATTCTTTAGCTGTTCTTTTGCTGCATACAGGTGTGCCCAGAAACAAGCACCCCGCCCCCCATTCCTCCTTTCGTTCCCTCGGTGTCACTGGAAGGATTGGTGCATGAGAAGATGGCTGTGGCCCTCAGATGTTTCTAACACTACTTCTTTCCCTATTCAGATCTTTCTGCTGCTTTGCACTCCTCCTGGACTCCCAAAGCCTGCATGGTTGCTGTTCAAAAAAGCCTCACAGCAAATACATCAAAGAGAGAGACCAAAAGCTTCTGAGTTGATTTATATGACACTAAGCCTTTTGTGTGATGCATCAATTTATATTTCATTTTTATTGCAGTACAGTGGGGTATATAGGCTTAACAGCCAGAGGTGTCCTTTTGATCTCTCATCGCGCATGAAAACAGGTGTCCCAGTCCAGAGATTATGGAGGTCAGAGATTATTGGAGGAAGGATTAAGTAGAAGTACCATTTTTCATAGCAACCATATCCAAAAGCATGAGATGCTTTTAAAAGTGCAGGTGTTATTTCAGTCTCTAGATAAGTCATATTTATTTGTGATATACCAATTTTTCCTGCTGAAACTATGGAATAAGACCAGAATTTTTCAAAGTGTTTTGTAATAAAAATGCAGAAACAAGTCAAACGCTCCACTTCCAAATACAATTAATAAAATAACTTTTTCTGAGTCTCCTGAAATCCAGAAGAAATATTGGGTTGCTTTTCCTGTTAGTTGATCTTTACAGAAAATGGCCTTGAGACTGTTCGGAAAATAATGGAATGACTATTAATGTTCAGCACTGCACCAATTTATATACACAAAGGATTGCTTAGTCAAATCTGATTTACCTCAGAAAGTGAACAGAATTCTCTGATGTGGTGAGTACTGGTTCAGTATTTCAATAAATATGACTGAAATATTGCTCTGACTCATTCCAAGAGTCTCTCATCCCATTAGAAACTCTAAAACAACCAAAAGCAATTTGGTAACCCACTATAGGTATGTGGGTATCTCTCCTGCTAAGGAAACACATCCACCACTGATTGCTCAGCTTTTATAAAAATAGATTAACTTTTGAGGCTGTTTACATTCCACAGTGTAATGTGGGTAAAATCAATAGCAATAGTGTTGTATTCAATTCAACAAACCCAAGAAACCTATTTCTCCTAGTTAGTGTAATTATAACTTCTGTTGACAAACAGATGTTTAAACAGCCCCCAAATATGTAATTATTAGAATAAATAAGGAATTGAGGATCTCTAGGATTACAGGACCGGCTATACAGGAGCCCTGCATCCCAAAAATTAATGCAAATGTATTCCAAGAGTAGGTACAATTTTGAAGCCTTTTAAGTGTAGTTAGCATTGATTTATTCAGCCCATCAACTGACATAAGTTTATACATCTCATAGCACTTGTCTTCAGTTACTGCCTCCACAAAAAGCTCAACAGTTTGGTCCTATCTTGCGGCTAGAGTAGGAGGAACTCTTATTTGCAGTGTTTGACTAATGTGAACTGAAGTGTTTAGTTCAGCTCTTTGCCCCAGAACAAGGAACAACCATTCAGGCATTTTTAGAAGAGATTACTGCTCCATTTCTGAGCCGTCTTCCAGCTTCTGTCCTGATCAGTGGAAGTGAAGCTGCTCAGGGCTGAATGGGCACTGTGCTGCAGAGCCAAAGAGCTGCAGTGTTCCCTCATCACAGCAAGTGACAGAACCTGCATAGCCTTACCTTCCCAAAATATTGTGAGGCTACCAACCTCGAGTTTGGAGTGCTATGCTGCTGACCCAGGTGAGGAGAGGGTATGTCTAACACCCCTGGCTGTGCTTAGAAATTTGAAGTCTAAACTTTTGGAAGGTGGTCTCTGATTCTTGGTCCAGATCTCTAAATGAAACCTTGCAAGACATGGCTGTCCTGTGCACTTTGCAAGCAAAGAATTGAAACACTGTTCAGCTGCAGCCTTGTTTTCCATTCAGGTTTATTCTTTTCTGGACTGCATTGAATTAATGCTTTATTTTAAATGTCCAGAACTGAAATAGACGAGCTTTTCATTCACCATGGCTTTCTTCTCATCTTCTCTGGTGAGATGAAAAGATGCACTTTGCTTTTTTAATACTGCTTTCTCAGGATGGAAAATTGTCAGGTATCTTGTTTCAGGTATTGTTAACTGTCTATCAAAGCCTTTTTCTTCTATATTCTTGGTATGTCTAGACTGACCTTTCTCTGAATCGAAAGGGATTCCTAAGGAAATCAAATGCACCTAGAAACACCTACCACCTCCTTTCCTTTCCCAGCATGTTAAATTGTTTTGGTGCTCTGGGGCTCCTGCCAAGTGTGAAGAAGCATATTTGTATTTTTGTGGCTGGAGGATGGGCCAGTGCTGTGTAACTACTCACATGAAGCAGAGTCCTTTGTGCTCTCCAGCACTGCCCTGGTAGTGCTGGGGAGAGCAACAGTACAGTTCCAGTTTGGGGAATGTGAGAGCCAGGAGTGGGGCCACCCTCACCAACATATAAGGAAGGCCGAAGCATTTTTGCCATCAAAAGCATAAGCAAATTTTCCCTGTATTTATAAAGCATTTCCAATACTGAAGTGAGATGCTTCTAAAAATCAACTGCCAGACCTGGTAGTTCCCTTGCCAGGCTGAGTAAGAAAGGATTGGAGGAGCTGCATCCCGACTGGCCGGTTGCGATGTCCCTGTTGCGGGGCCTGCCTTGCCTCTCTGCTGACTGTGCAGGAGAGGGGGAGATGCCCAAGGGAGAGTAGGATGGGGATAACCCACACTTCTGGAAGGTGCTTGCAAGTGGCATCAGCCTCTTCTCTGGTTTCAGCTGTCTTCTTTAGAGCATGCTCCCACAGGGAATGCTGAGAGCCAACTCATCAAAGAAAATACATCCAGGGCTTCTTCCTTCAACAGGAAGGGATCAAAATGTTAAAAAATGATCATGCTAACAGTGGCAGTAGGAAGGTGTGCTTTGGTATGGAGAGAAGAAACAACACAGAGAATGGATTTTTCCCAAAAATAAATCACAATTTTGACATGTTGTCTTTTGCCATACTTGGAAACCTAACATAGGGAGGTGCTAGCCCATGGTCTGACTTGCCTAGGCACTGATACAATAGAAATAAATTAGAATTTACCTGGTAATTAAATGGATGGTCCTTAAAGGGCTATGGTAGGGTGTCGGTATTCAGAACATTTCCTGGAATGGGATAGAACAAGAATTTCAAAAATAGCATAGTCATTTGAAAGGATAATTTCCACCAAAAATTGGTGGGATTGATGTTCCTAAGTCAGGAACTCCAAACCCTCATTTTGCTGTGTTACAACCCCACCGCATCATCTTCCCTCATATGTCATGGAGGCTGCAGGAATAGCCACATCAGGCCATGGCAGATAGAGAGGGTGAAGCAGGAGGTACAGGACTGGGGATGGGCAGCACAGCAGCTGCTGGCAAGAAAACTGTGCTGCTGTGTGAGCACCACTCATCTTCCAAGTAAGATTAAGAGTTTTCTTTGAAAGTCAACAGTGGCATCAGTGGAATAGTCTGCTCAGAGCTACACAGACTTTTGCACCACACAGAACACCTGCACATTGGGTGACAACAAGCAGATGTTGGACCGTGCATCTGAAAGTGGGCAGCTCTCTTAGGCTGCTTTAGATCTATAGAAGAAATGGTCATATTTATAGCAGACTTTGTCCAGTTCCTGAAAAACTGAGCCCTGTTTATATCTGAACAGGGATTTGTGACAAGCCAGAGCCCATTAGTACCCTTAAAGGAAAAAAAGCAAGAGTGGGATGTGCTGATGTTTCTTTGCACTTCTGTGAAGTTGAAATGCTGGATTTGTGTCTCTGCCTCTTGTGGTAAATTCATGTGCTTATCCAAGTGAGGACTTACATGATTTAGGGTTGTGTGTAAAGGGTGAGGCGATGTCAGGCAAACAAATTTCTGCAGTGGGAGGTCAGTGTGAGTCCCAGCACCTGTGAGATGATTCTCCATCCTCTTTTCTAGCAGGGCAAATAAATTCCAGAGCTAGACCTTTTCCAGCAGTGTCATATGATCTCAGGAAACACTTTCTAGACTGTTTGGAGGTTGCTTCTTTCACTTGACAACCCATAATTTTATATATGAGAGGTGAAGAGATCCACAATCTTTAATGAGAGTGATGTTTCTTAGCAGCTTCAGTGATTGCTCTGTAGAACTGTTGCTTTGAATAATGTATTACCCATTGCTCTATTTTTAACCCTGTAAATTATTCTCAGATGAGAAGCATAATCTTTTTTTTTTTTTTTTTTTTTTTTTTTTTTTAAGGAAAAAGGCAGAATCAGTAAAAATGCTTCTGAAATCAGATGGGAACATTCTTTTACCCTGTCTGAATAGTGTGCAACTTGAAAATTAGTTACAGGAGATCAAATTAATTTCTGGTGTAACTTAATGGGAAGCCAGGTGCATAAATTGGAAAAGAAAATAAGAATAACATGATGAGAAAAGAACAGTTCTGGCACAACACCTCACCAAGGGATATGAGTAGTGACTCGGGTTGAATGTTGTTTGAAAGTACCATCAAAGGTAGATTAAAGTCAGGAGTATTGTGAGAGGAAATGGATAACCAGCACAGCAGGAGCAGTTACCCCAGGGGCTTTCTGCTGCTTATATGTGCACAGCTGGGGCCTCTAGGGATGAGGGTTATTTTGGAAGAGATGAAAGGTCGTGTCAAGTTGATTTAGTGCCTACAAATGCTGGTGGTATGTTGTTTAGTCCCCAATCTGTCAGGTAGAGAACAAGAAGCTTGTACTGTTTGTTCAACTGAAAAATGTGGGTTCCCCACCACAATCACCAATTAAGAGCATTTCTAAGAATAGAAATCTAGCCTGATGTGCATGTTTAAAAGAAACTTATCTTCACAATGAGGCCCAGGCTTCTCTTTGATTATAATATATACTCAGAATGTCCTGAAACATAAATCAATTCTAGATCCCTGGTGAAAGATAATTTTTTATGCATTTAATTTCCATTTTGTGGCACAAAACTGAGTTCTTGAGTGCGTTACACACTACTGGGACAAGACACAGAGATACAGTAGTTCCCTGCAGTCTTGTAAAGTTCTGTACAAAAAGGTACAAATACTGGAGGTATTAAATTTGGAAAATTAAATGCAAAGTTCTTTGTTTTTAAGTTTGCAATGTGAAGTAGCTCATGGTCTATATAATATGTGAGGGAAAACCAGTCTGTTTGCAAAATGGAAAGTCTGCAGGGAAAGAGAGAATTAGCAGCTGATGAAAGTAAGTGAGTAATAAACCAGGCAATAATACAAAATCTGAACATACATAAAAAGCTTAATCACAATCTATATATAGATTTTACATCTCAGGAACATAATGTAACATATTGCTTCTCAAGGGCATCTCTGATTCTCATAATAGCTTAGATTTGTACTAGAAATCCAGATTCTCTAAGAGTTTATTCTTGGCAATAAAGAAAGTTACCTCATTTGAAATATTACCACAATTCTCATTTAAATAATACAAAGCTCTCAGATGGAAGAGAGTAGGCACAGCATCTTCACTGGTGCCAGGAAGGTGACTGTCACAGGCAGGAGGAGCACAGACCGATGCAATGTTCTTCAGTAAACTGCACATCCATAGTAAGGAGATTTCTGACCACAGAAATTTTGAAATTTCCAGCTCTGGAGAAAGTGGCCAATTAGTCCTCGCATCCTTCAATTCTGACCCACTGGTTTATGGAAATGCAGATGCCCTGCTCTCACTCAACAGTGAGTGAAGAAGTCTGGCAAAAGTACTGACTGTGCAAAAAAAAATACACTGGCTCTTCTCTCCTGTGAGGCTTTGGAGAGATGGCATTTTTTCTTCAAAGTGTAATGTAAACATTTTCCTGTAGCTTTTATTTAATGAGATATAAGTTTTCTCAGCACTTACTGCACTGAGCCCTAGAATAGACAATACTTCATAAAATGGCAGGAAAGGTGGGCTTTATTCTTCCTTACCTAGATATTTTGGGGGAGACAAGACAGCAACATTATTTAAATCATTAAATTGTTATTTTGCTCAGTGAAAAATTCTGTTAGTCATAAGCAAATATTAAAACTGCTGTACAATACTGTCCAGTGCCCAAACATAATAAATCTAAGCAGAAGTAATGCAGAAAAAGGGCTACATCCCCCACTGTGATCAGGGGAACAGGACTTGCAAAAAACTAAACGGAAGCTTGACAGGTATAAACCTGTGAAAATACGTATGTAAGGCCATATGGTTGCTGTCTATAAATACACTAAGAGGAAAATGAAATATTTGAGCTAAAGAACAGTGTTGGCAAAAGAAAAAAACAAACTGGTATAAAGCAGCCATAAATAAAATTATGCTAAAAGTTGTGCATGTCTTGGAGAGCAGCACAGCTCTGGAACGGTCTTCTGGAGGAGGGGAGAGCAAAAATGTGACTACTTTTAACATGGAGTTAGTTAAGTTTATGAAAAGAATTCCTGTGCACTATGTAAAGTAATTGTCATGATAATAACATCATCTTAAATTTCAGTACTTTATTTATTTAGTGTCTTTGATCAAAAGCACTTATATAAAAATGCAATAATGAAAATTCCTTTCAACCAGTACAATAAAAGTTGGAATTCCTTGGGGTATTTCATTTTCTTTAGTAAAATGCAATTTGGGCACGTTCCATTCAATATTTGCAGAAATGACAGAGCATCAGCCCTACAAATAATAATAAATCTAGAACATAAGATAAGCTGTAGGTTATTGAAATGATGTGTTGCAAAGTTAAATCCAACCTTTGCAATGTTAAACTAGCAACAGCTGAGGGAATTTGTGGCTCTTTGGCAAGTCTGCAGGTCTCACCAAATAACTGTCCTGGAAGTCCCTGGTTTTCAGCTCTGTAAATCTACTGCTTATGAAATGGAGATAAAACCACTGCTTGGAGCTGAGTTCTCCAAAAGCCCCAACCAACAGACCTAGTGTGAGTTTGCAGTGTTCTTGCATCAGTGAGAGAATTTGCTACCCTTGCAGCATGTAACCTGGCTGGAGTGTATGTGCTGCACATGCCCACCTCTTCCTTCCCTTGTTTCTTTCTTGGTATTTCAGTTCAACAGGTGACCTCACGCTGGTCCTTGTGTTGGGTGGCTGTTTGTGGGTGTGTCACAGTTTATGCACATGCAGTATGAATCAGGGACAGGAGTATTGAATTTATGCCTGGGACTCAGCATAAATTGAATCGAACCAGCCCTATCCAGAAGTGTAAACCTTAGCCAAATGTTTCAAGTTTAGACACCAAATTCAGGTTATCTAGGCCTACCTTCAGGACCATGTGTATGGCACTTTGAATTTCAGGGAGAGCAAGCGATGCCTTGCCAATTGACTTATAACTTGGGCAGGCTATGTTGAAAATTGGTAAGGTGGAAAGGACCTTTTTCCCTCACACTTCATGGCCTAAATCAGCTACTAACTGATGTGAGGGGAGGGTGTTCAATGGAAAGGGAGTGAGGGGGTAAGTTATTTCACACTGTGTATTCTGTCACATATCACTGGGCAAACAGAAATCCGATCCTGGGTGGTCAGCTTTCTGGTTTTTAGGTGGAGCTGATACAGTGACAGATCCAGATCAAGCTGCAACCTCTAGTAGCCTAAATGAGGCAATTACTGAGTCATACCATATTTGCTCTATTTTGTCAGTCGAGCCACTCATTCTCATGGTATAAAAACACAGTCTTCCAAAAAAGAAAATTTTAGCTTTAGTATTTTAATTTTTCTTCTAACTAGCCTGAATTTAATTTCTGCACCTCTCTAGTCTTCACAAGTAAAACTAACAAAAAAATTAATTGGAGCATTATATGCAATGAATGGGATGGAAAAGCAGTAGGATCTGAAGAAAAATGCTGTTCTGCCCACTGAGTGCCAGTAGTTCGTTTTCTAGCACAGATCCCAAGAAGTAAAAAGAGGGAAGCAGTGACTTCTACCTGTTGACTACAACTGTTTGATCTCTCTACAATAGTGTAAAGGAGGAGACTGAGCACTCAAAAAACAACTCTGTGCAGATTCATTGTTACTCTTGAAATCCCAGATGATCTGTTCTCTCAAGGTGGTTTTTTTTTAAATGAGTACATGCCAGCCTTGAAAGGATTTAAATTGACTACATCACAGAAGTAGGTAGGAGGATCTACCCACAGATAGTGCAGTATTAAGCTCTTTTTCTTTATCTGTTCCCTTCTTAAGCCCTTATACTCTCCCTTAGCTGTAAATTGTGAGTTTCTTTCTGAGGGAAAATGGTTTTTTGCTTAGAATTTCCTTGGCAGAAATTTTAATGGAATTGTCTGTCATCAACACCTGCTTTCAAGCTTTACTGATAAAATTAGATTTTATATCTCAGCATCACATATGGCATCTTTATAATTAGTCTTTTTGCAGTATATGAATGTCAATTCCTAAAATGCTGTCTGTACTGTTCATGTGGGAATATTTCACTTCATTAATCAAATCCAGGTTTTTCATTGGAGCTTCTAATTGTTGAAAGCCCACATCTTGATGTGTATCTCAAAACCATCTTGACGGACTGATACAACACATTTGCCGCTGCACTGGGACCCAGCTGTGAGCAGATCCCTTCTGGAAATGTGATCCTGAGAGGTCTATATGGGTCTCCATAATTTAGAGTCACTTGTGGAAATGTAGTCTTTGAATATGTAGCTATCTGAAAATGAGGGGTGGCCTTCTTCAGAGGGCTCAGTATTGATCTAATCTTGGAAATGGAAGGTCTATGCTTAGGAGATTCTGAAAAATATTTCTATACGTAACATTTCAGAACATGAACACCCAGATTTTAACACACATACTCACGAGAAAGCAAACTTAGGGATGTTTTCAGACAAGTGATGATCAGAATGACTGGTCAGCAATATGGGTAAAAGTGTCCCTGTATCAGTGACTCACAGGTGGCTGTTTAAACCGTTGTAAAATACATGGGAAGTCCTATACTAGTACAGATACCAGTATAGGTGATAGGTGATTTTTTCATTACTCATGTCACAGCTGAGAATTTTTATTCCACTTGGGTACATTCATTTCTCTGCTCAGATGAGAAAATGCACAAAGTAACAGATCATCACTATACCACTAGCACTAATGTCATGGAAGTGGTAACATTTGTATGGAAAAGTCAGCATTTAGTACCCTTATGCAACAGGATGAAAATGTGCAAACTGTTAACTTGTAATAGAAATGTCTTTAGTTTCTCAAGTGCAAAGTGCAGTGTCAGCAACACTATCATCTAGAAAAAAAAGAAAGACAAATAGGAAAACATTTATAAACATAGCTCTTGATAGCTCTCATGCAAACTGCTGTCAGACTTATACACTAATGCAGTGAATCATTCAGGCTCAACTCACTGGGGGTACTCCTGCTCATATTGGTCAGACTGGCCATAAGGGATTTAACTTTATAAGCATAGTAGTCCCTTAAGTTGACAGATGGAACTTCTTTCATGCCATCACCAAAATCACAACTTCTCATGGCACTCTCTAACTGCTTCTGACGCCTATAGAAGTGGGAGAATTTGTTAAAGATCAGTGTAATGGGAAGCACTACCACTAGTATACCAGCTAGGATGCATGCAGATGCCGTCAACTTGCCAGCAGTGCTCCCTGGCACCACATCCCCGTAGCCAACTGTGGTCATGCTAACAGTAGCCCACCACCAACAAGCAGGGATGGTGGCTAACCCCTCATTCTCTTCTTTCTCAATGGTATAAGCCACTACTGAGAAAATGGAGATGCCAACAGAGAGGTAGAGTAAAAGAAGCCCCACCTCTCTGTAGCTATACTTCAGGGTGGCTCCGAGAGACCTGAGACCTGTGGAGTGTCTAGCAAGCTTTAATATGCGGAAGATCCTCATGAGTCTCAGGACTTGTGCAACTCTGCCTAAATTTGCTAAAGTCGGACTACTTTCCACCACTAAGTTGACAATTAATGTAATATAAAATGGAAGGATAGACATTAGGTCAATCAAATTCAGGGCATGCTTGAAAAATTTTAAAAAGTCAGGAGCTACTGCAAATCTCGCCACCAGTTCAAAAGTGAACCATGCAATACCAAAATGTTCCACGATTTCAAAGCGAGGGTCTTCCTCAGGGTTCCCGTTGCTGTCAACAATCTGAAAGTCTGGGAGGCTGTTCAGGCACATGGTCACAATGGAGCCCAGCACCACCACTATTGAAAGGACACTGAAGATGCGGCTTAAAACTGAGTAGCCAGGATTATCCAAAGCAAGCCAGAGCTGTCTCCTGATGTTTCCAAAGGGCTGTTTGTCAAATTTAGAGGCATCATTGTAGAATGCCAAAATCTCATCAAAAGAAGACGTGGTACTTTCCTGGTCACTTTGTTCCTCCCATTTCTCTTGGTCTGGCTCCATTTTCCTCCCATGGTAGCTATAACTGCAGCAGGAGTCTATAAAGAATTCATTGATTCCCCAGTATTCAATCTCCTGGCTGAAAGAAAACACACAGAGTTCGCCCATCACATGGAGCTTGCCAGTGTTATAAAAATGTAGCACGTAAGGAAAGAGCTCAGGGTTCCTGTCAAAATAAAATTCATTCTTGGTGTCATCATAGTCATCACAAAGCTCCAGTATCGACTCCTTTGAGTGGCAGCTCAGCAATTTGCCCAGCCTGGTCTCGGGGAACCTTAATAATGTGTTGGATCTCATCTTTTTCTTAAAGCCTCCAACGTTGATGCTGATCTCATTGTCTTCAAAATTCGTTTCAGATAAAGCCCTCAGACTCTGCCCTGTCATAGTGAGCTCCTTCCAGAGGTGGGTAGGGAGTGAAAACCTAGGATACAATTACACAGAAAGTTGGCAGAATGAACAAATCTACAGCATGTTCACCTATTGATGCTTGCCCGCTTTTTCTTTCTCCTTCTTTCTTTCTCCTTTTTATGTCTTCTTTCTTTCTCTTTAATTCTCTCGTCTCTCTCTCTTTCTTTTTCTTCCCTTCTTTCCTTCTCTCCTTTCCCTCTCCCCCTTTTCCCCTTTTTCCTCCCGTTCACTTGCTTTCCCTCCCTTTTTCTCCCTCTGCCCTCGTTTCTCCCCTTTTCCCCCGTTTTCTTTTCTCTTCTCCCACCTCCCACTGAAGACCTTGAGGGAGGGTCCTTTGTTCCCACTGCAGGCTCTCGTCCCTCCCCTCGCCCTTCACCTGGGCTGCGGCTGTCGCTCCCACCAACCCCCCGTTACTCACGGCCTTTGTGCCACCGGGGCCGCGCGGACCTTTCATTCCCTCC
>VZTH01012112.1:148285-179586 GCA_013397815.1 Aleadryas rufinucha
CCGCCCGCCCCCGCCGCTCCCACCTACCCCCGACCCGACTCCGCCGGCAGCGATCGGGGAGAGTGGGTGGGCGGTCGGGGGCTGCAGAAGGGCGGCCCGGCGGAGCCGGTGTGCCGGAGGTGCCTCCGCTCGCTCGCTCGCTCTCGCTCTTGCCCCCGCGCACCGGCGGCAGCGGCGCCGCAAACTCCGGTTTCCTCCCCACCGCGATCCTGCTTCACGCCGGCTCCGAGCGGCACAACCTCCCGAGGGGGGACGGGGGACGCCCACCCACGGCCGCAGTGGCTCCGAGCACCCGCGGACCCTCTCTCCAGGGGCGTCGCCTTCCCCTCGCCCCTCTCCCCCTCACCCTGCCGGGAAGGGACCGGGGGAGCGGGTGCCGCTACCCCGCCCGCCCATGGCACCAGCAGGTCCTCGCTGTGGCGCCTGGGCAGGGTCCCTGCGGGGACTGACAATAGGAAAGACGGGGACACTTGTCAGAGCAATTTGGTATGAGGGGAGCGGAGCTGCGTGTTGAAGCTGCTCGCCGCCCTCTCAGCCGCCGGCTGGGAACCCCCGACCTCCGCACACAGCCGTGCCAGCCATTTCGGGAGGGATCATCGTGAACGGCGGCACCTCGAGCAGGACGGGTGGGAGGGCTGACCGCTTTGCGTTGCTGCCCTCGGTGGGTAGAGTTTTCGTGCTAGCACATGGAATAATGTCCAGCTACATGGTCAGCGATGGCAGGATCCCTGCCCACGCTGGAGGTGGCTGGGAAGAAATCTCCCCCCTCTTGCTGAGCCCCTGGTGAGGCCGAGTTTTTCGGAGAGAAGCCTGATCGTGGCAATCCCTGCGCACCTGACCCCGCCCTGAGCAGGGGCCGGCTGTGTAGAGCACAGATGCTGGGAGGCAGGTGCTTTATGCCGGGATAACCCACATCGTGTCCTGCCAGCTGCCTCGTGACCGCCTCTCACTCATGCTCTCACGCATCTGATGTCCGGCTCTCTGGCTCCTGGAAATTGACCACTGTCAGTTCTTTGTAGGATTAGGGTGTGCAGGGGGATGAAGACTCCTCTCTTGCTTCCCCCAGCCCTGTCAGAACCCCGAGCACTCCAGCCATATGCATCACCTTCAGCTTGTTTCTCAAACCCTTGCTGGGGGAGAGAGGTTATAGCTTCCAACTCCAGCCACACATGAGCCCTATTTACAAGGAACCGCCAGTGTTAAAGATCAGTCCTTTAAGAGCCCAGGAAACTGAGTGCAGACATAGAGTAGGGCAAATAAGGCCTGGTGTATGCCGCTGGCCAGGTCTCCAAGAGCCTGCTCAGCTTTCCTACCTGGGACGTTGTGATCACCCCACCACATCCCACCAAGGCTGGTTCATTGTGTGGCCAAAGACTCCACACCTCTGGGGACAGTCCCACAGCGTGTGCGTGGACCCATAGCACCCTCAGCCCCTCCGGAGAGGCTTCAGAAGATGCATGTTTCAGTGATGCTACAGATGGTCTGCCTGCTCGCCTTTTCTTGGGCGGTGTGTGCTCTTGCTTTGCTCTCCTGCTGGTGAGCGCCTTCTGCCTCCCTTTCCTACAGATGCCCTGGGCCAGGGCTCTGTGTCCTAGAGTGCTTCACTGCATGTCCGGTGACATCCCAGGGGACACTGAATCCACACGGAATTACGGACAGCAGGCTGCTCTCCTGGCCAGGGAAAGAGCTGCTCCTCTCAGCCCGGTCCCTCCAGCTCTTGCCCTGCTGGGAGGTGGCACGCAGGAGACACAGACTGCACATAGCAGCGAGGAGGCTTTGCAAATGCAGTGGCGACCTGCCCGTTTCCTGAAACTGCGGCGTTTCATGTCCAGAGGCAGCTCTCCTGCTTCCCAGTGGCGGTGTAGCTGCTGTGTGTTTGTGGCAGCCGCCCCCTCTCAGGGCTCTGCTGGCGAACCACTCACTGGGGAGCTCTAATTATGCTGGCTTGTAGTGCCTGGGGCAAGGGGTGGCAGGACACAGGACTGGGAACCACCACGTTAAGATTTTTGAGTTGGATGCCTCACCACGTTCCCCAGGGCTTTGATAAATCGCAGAACTTCTCTGTTGTAATTTCCCACTCACTCTTAGGAGAGCAAAAATAAGTCATATTCCTCAGTAACATTACTAGGAATAGTGAGCTGCTGCTGCTGGAAGTTCATTCAAGCGATTTCTGTGTGTTTTCACCAGCTCCTGGGTAGCTAGTGGGGGCTTTAAACATATTGAAACATCTTCAGCAAATTTGTAAAAAAAAAATTACTTTTGTTTTTTATTCTTAAATTAAATATTTTTTTCCCCTAATGCTGCTTTGGAAGAAACTAAGTGGAGATATATTTAGAGGATTTCCAAGCTTTAATAGATTGTTCTCACCTTCTAAGCCACTTGGCTAAGAAAAAAGGCTTATAGGGAGTCTCATTACTCATTTATCAATCTCTGATCTTATCTTTATCTTGGAAAAATTGCTAGTCACTTTTTTAACTTACATTTTCCCATTTAAAAACACAGGAAGGTTTATGAAAAGATACTGGAGATAGACAGCAAAGCAATATAACTGCATAAGGATACAGCTCTCACCAGTCTAATATAACTGCTCCTGTAATTAGGGCTGATAGACTCAGTCCAAGCATTTTGCTAATAAGGCTAAAATGCTTCCAGCACCCAAATTAGTAATCCAAAATCCATTTGCATTATTTTGCAGGGGGCGCACACTGCTCCACGGACATATAAACAGGTCTGTTACTGACCTAGTATTTTTGCCTTTCCCAACAGTAAGTACAGAAAAAATTGCTGTGGACACATTACCACTGGTGTAATCTGAGGCAAAGGATATGTCAAAAGAAATCAGGTATGTCATTTCTGCACAAAATGAGCTTGTGATGTGTCAGATAAGAGCACATTTTGAGATGCACTGGTAATACACCAAATAAATACAAAACAACACTTTTTGTCTCCACTGCCTTGTGGACACTTCTTGGACTGTAGAGAATGCAAGACCAGTGCTGAGATGGGGCTGGGCTGGGAGTGTAAGGAAGTGTGAAAGAATTGCCTGTTGGAGTGGGGAGATGAACGAGTGATTCATATTACCCTAGGGCAGTATTACAAAAGCTAAACTAACTTTGGGTTTGGTGGTTATAGTCTCTGACTGAGCCTGTGAGTGAGAGACAGGACTTGTTTTATTGGCAGACATGGTACCATGTTATTTAAGGAATATGGGAAGTGCCAGTGCTGTGTAAAAACATGGCGTGGGTGCAGGTGCCCTTCAGGGCCGGGGACACATGGCAGCTGCAGTGTTTGACAATGCACCCTGCTTGGGGTTTGTGGTGTCCTGAACTGTGAGGGAATGTGGAAATTATTGCCATCCCACCGACTGACTCAGTGTAGGAAGCTCCTGCCTAAGAAGCCATGTCCTCAGACAACATCTCCTGCCTGGTTCCTGTTGGCTGCCCCACCACCACTGCAGTGAGCTAACACTGCTGAGGACATGTTCTGCAGGCATGACAGTGCATCTGAGATGCATTGTCACCTTTGGAAGAAGTGAAACTGCTACAAAACTACTAAATCTACAAATGTAAATGAAATATTGAATAGGGTCTAAAGGAAGTTATGGGACCAAAGTCAGTAGTTTTATTGGCATGGTGGATATGGTGGATTCACTTTGAACTTGAGGACACAACCATCTATTACACTGAAGGTGGAACTTTAGTCTGAATTTAATACTTACCGAAAGGTTTCCCTCTGTCCCAGAGGCCAGATTCAAATGTACATTCTTGTTGACTATTTCCTTTTGTTCTAGGTGGATTGGAAAATCGTGGAGTCTTAATGCGTTAAAGATCAATAGGTAAGACCTGTTTTTCTTTTCAAAGCCTCACATGTGGCTGAGAGCCTTCTGTGATGGCATTTCTACTGTCACAACTGTTGACTGTGGACAGTTAGTAAATACGTTTAAAAGAAATAAAGATAGTTTTGTGCATCATGCTCACTAAATACCAGAAAAGGACTGTTGCACAACATCACCGAGTTTATAAGAATGAAGCTGAAAATGGATTTAAACAAATTCATAAAGTCTACATACATTTCTGGATCATTTATCCAAATGATCTGAGTACCACCTGAATCTGACAGAAACCCTGACTGAGAAAGAACATTGCAGAAGAGGGACTCTTCTAAAAACACTTTGTTCTTACCCCGCCATGTCAGCAAGGTAGCCACTCTCATGACGCTTGGTTCCTGTCAGTCTGTGGCCAGCCTTTTCTAACTGGAAGTCTAATGGAAGCTGAGATTGTCCCTGCATTTTTCATCTTTCAGTCATTCTCAAACCCCCATAACCACAGGCAGAAAGGAAGTGCCATTTGTTTATGAGTCTGCTCACCCTGTAAATGCCCTCACTGACATGCCTGCTTTTCTTAGGAAGCAAAGGCTTTGCACAATCTCTGTGGCATTTGCAGTATAAAAGTGAGGAGGGAGGAAAGTCAAACACTTTATTAAGCTATAAGTTTACAAGGCAGTGATAGCCATGCCTGAAAACAGACCTTCACTGTGACACGGTGGAACTCAGTGGACCACAGAAAGACCATCTGGCAGCTGAAGAAACTGAACCATGTACTGAACATGAATGGAACATTTCTTTTTGGCTGACAGCACCTCAACAGAGTGACAAATACTGATCTTTTGTGGTGCAGTGATTGCATGAGCAATGAAGTTTTACTGTGATGACTGTGGTATTCTGCCTTTTGTTGTGAGTTGACCTCCTTAGTCACTGTTGTACCTGTTCCACCTGATTCTTGACTCTGAGGGACATGTGGCTGTATTTGCTTTTGGAAGCCCAGTGGGGAGAATTGTCTTCCTTAATTAAATCACTATATCCCAGAATCATGGAATGCAAGGCAAAAAAAAAGGGACTACTAGAAAATTGTGAGTTTCTTTTAGTTAGATTGTAGAATTTCAACCTTCTGTCTCCTACTGAGAACCGCTGTCTGAGATAGGTGAAATGAAACATACTTACAGACCCCCCCAAGACTCCAGCTGAGCTGCAGCAGTAAGCATTGCCAGTAGCAATGAGCAGTGGGAAAGAGGGGGTTTCAGGGCTGCATTTTTGGATGGGCATTTGCCTGAATGGAGATGGGGAGAAAGAGGATCTTGCTTGGATGCAGCTTATGGCTATTAGTTTTAAAACGTGACTAAAAACCCTACTTCTGTTATGTCAGTCAGCTGACATGGAGCATTTGAAGGCTATTTTGCTTGCATTTGGAACTTGCCCCTGTGTTTCTTCCCTTAAGATTCTCACACTTGTGTGTGTCTGGAAAACAAAGCCATGGGAAATCCAGCTACAGCATAGATCCTCTGGACAGATCCCCAGATTTGATATACTCTCAGTTGATTTGCTCTCACTGAGAACATGCCTCATGCTTAGATGGTGTGGTGTGTTTTGCCTCCATTTTTCTTCTGTACACTTTTAAAGAAGATGGGAGAAATTCTTCTTGCTCTATGCAAATGAGAGAAAGCTCACGCAAAGCTAATCTGGGCCCTTTATACTAAAAATAGAATTCAGATAATTTCATCCATCTATCTATCTATCTATCTATCTATCTATCTATTTATGTATGATACAGGAATCTCCAATTTAAATAAAAAAGCCCCAAGTTGAACACAAGCAGGAAGAGCAGTTCCTACTTGGAAACATAGTATTCAAAGACAGCGTGAATATGAGAAAGCCCCTCCTAGCTTACATCTATTTCAGTCTGGGAGGAAAACTGATTTCGATTATGAAACCAGCATGCAGAAGGGCAGGAGCAGTCTCTTGAGCTGGGTGACCCAGCCTCACAGACTGTCCTTACTGTCAGGAGCAGCAAAGGGCCATGCTTTAGTAAGCTCCAGGTTGGAGTTGTTTGATGTTGCAATGCTGGGCCAGCTCCCATGTTGCCCCCATTGCCTAACATGTGGATCAGCATTATCTCCTTTCTTCTTCCTCACTTTTTTGGGGGAGTTTGGTGCTAGGAGACTCTTAGCTAATCCCGTGTTTTTCAAATAAATAGTAACAACATTGAAATTGTGTTGGTAACAGCCAGAAGAGATTGCTTCTGCTGCCAAACATAAATTCTTAATCTGTTGACTCTCCCTCCTGACTCCTTGGGTGGGTTTCTGCTGGGTGTCCAAATCTTCTCATCTGTATAGTCACACCATACAGCACATATCCAGGCATGACACCTGCCACACTGCCCTTGCCTTTTGTCGTCCAGCCTTATCACTAGGGATATTGGGAAGGATGGACTGATCATTTCATGGCCAGCACATCCACACAGTGTGAAGCCAGTCTGCAGTGGGCCAGGTAGAGCTTGGAATCATAAGCATCTTTACTAACCTTAAAAAATATTAGAGGAGTAAAAGAGAGTCTTACCCTTCATCTGTCCCAATGTATTTATTTTGCAACTGAAAACCTTAATGCCCAGCTAGATCAATGAGTGAGATAAAACAAAGAAGCAAAGGAAATGGAAGGCAGCGTTCCCTGCACCTCCCAGAGGTTGTTTCTACAGGGAGAGGGCAGAAGGTGCACTGTCTTCTTCCCATGCCTGAGTTGCCACTGCCATCCTTCCCTCACTGCCCAAACAATGATACAATATCTCGGTGATACAATATCCGGTGTCTATAACCATATTCTAGCTTGAGAGAAAGCTTTACTGGATCTTCAGATGAGGCCATAGAGATTTAACTGGAAAGATTTTGGGGAGCTGACTTAATTAAGACCCAGTTCTGACCATAGAGGACCATCAGGGGCTCCGGCCTCCTGCATCTCAATACTTGTGCAGCTCAGCACAGATTCAGAAGCTACTGTTTCCTGGCTTCTAAACAAAGGTCTTGGCTTCTTAAATATGAAATATTAGCATTGTCTGTTTGTTATGAAGCCACCCAGCATCAGATCCTTTGTTTTATCTTTGTGTTACTTGTGAAGGATTTAGTTGTTGCCCTGAGGGCTCTAGTGTTTGCAGTTCTTCAGTACCCACTTTATTCACTCTGTTTGCTTCATCAAGAGAAGAGCAAAGTCTGCCTCTGAAGTCAGCCTGAGTGCAAAGAAACTTAAGGGTCCTAGGTGACTAAAGAAATAGCAGCATGGGTCTGAAAAGGAGTGGTTCCAAAGTAGCAGTACAGGTATATCCTGTTATATGCATCCTAGCATCACCAAAAAGGAGCGAGTGAAAGCACATCACACCTAAGCCGCTTCCTGAAGCTTCCCAAAACAGGTACTGTGAATATTTTCTCTCAGTTTGTGTGAACTGTTCACCACTACCCCGTAAACCATCATGTGCAGAGTTTGCCAGCTGAGATAAAGGTAAATCTATCTCTCCTTGAGATGTTTGTAGCACACTATCTAGACGATATATTGCCATCACATGCTGCCAACAAAATATACTTCTGTACTGGTATCGCCTCCAGCAGCTTTTTTTTTTTTTTTGCCTTTTTTTTTTTTTTTTGTAACAGCACTAATAGAAAGACTTGTGCTGCACAAAGCCTTACTGTGGTTGAGGTAGTGGTTTGGGGTTTTTTAAAATTCTGTTTAGTGAAAAACAATCAACCTTAACCATATATTCTTTAATAACTGCCCACACAGCAAAAGGAGTTTTAGAACTTTTTCATAACCTGCATAATGCTTATGTCCCTTTTTTTTAGAACAGGAGAGCACCCTCCACCCCTTTAGAAATACTAACAAATTATTTGCAGTAACAATCTGTCTCTGGGTCATTCACTGTGACTTTGCCATGGGAGTACCTTGCTTGAAATGTATCTCAAAAGCGGTTTGGTCTGTAATTTATCCTAAAGGTCAAACTTACCTATCTAAGTATCTGATCAAGACAATGTACATTCTTATATGCCTCCAAGAGATTCTGGTTATAAAGAGGCCTCTCACTATTGGATGAAGGATAAAGAAACTATTTCCTTTGGATTTGATTCACTGTGATATTTTTGGATCACATTTAAAGCAAGAACAAGACAATTAAAAAAAAAGGATCACTAAATAAGACTCTAATTAATGTTTCCCACTGTTCCCATTGCTATCGTGGAACAAAAGGTTTTCAAATTTCTGAAACATGTTGGGACATCTGTGCTCAGTTTCTATACACAATGCAGAAAGTCCAAAACATCATGGGAAACCTTATTCTGAAGGGATGCCAGTCCAGATCCATGCTCTGAAGAGTTTCATATGGTTCAGATCAGTTTATAAAAAAAGCCTCTGAACTCTTTTATCCTTAGCTAACATGATTTTGAACTTCAAATTTTTTAACCTCTATTCAAGAAAGCACGTAACAATATGCTCAGTTATAACCCCCTCTGGTTTTCAGAATCATGCTTTTCTTCACTCTCCTGGAGTTTATTATTCCTTTAATAAAGAGTAAGAGGAAATAATGAAGTAATTTTTTTCAAGAGCATATACTATGGAATTATGAGAAAACAGCAGTAGTTTAAACTTCACCATTTGGTTCGCTGACTGATTCATTTGGTATACAGTCGAGTGAGGGCCAATATGTTGTGAGGAAAACCTGAATTTTGTTTTATTTGTTTTTCTTTTCAAGCTGCTGCTTTGTGGAACAATTCTGAAATTCACTGCAGTCGGAATATTACACTAACCAGCTGCAGATCAAAGACTTCATTGAATCTAGGTCAGGTCTAATTTGTGAAGCTCACAGAGTTAGTCACTATGGCAGCTTTCTGAAAGGTACAGATGGAGAATCCGTGAGCTGTGGGAACAGAATTGTGGGGCTTCTTCTCACCATCAGTTTTAATGCAGTTTGTTTTATTTCCTTTTCCAGGAGTTTCTTTTTTTAG
The DNA here is from genome assembly GCA_013397815.1 of Aleadryas rufinucha. Lineage (NCBI taxonomy): Eukaryota > Metazoa > Chordata > Aves > Passeriformes > Aleadryas > Aleadryas rufinucha. Next base: position 157,100 of record VZTH01012112.1, read on the forward strand.
AGTTCCTAGTAAAAGAGAGATTAAATGTGACAGCCACATCTGTTTTAGGAAATTCCTGTGGAGATATCAGATTGGTAGCTGGCTCAAGCGATGTTAAAAGTGAATGCTTCTGGTCTGAGCAGGTGGTCTATGAACGTTATGAAAAATCTGTAGCCTTTTATGTGACTTTTATCTCAGGATCTCAAAGCACTCTGTAAATATCAGTTGATCAAGCCTTACAATATCCCTGGGAGCTGATCACTGTAATTGAAGGGAGTGGGTTTTATGGCTCACAAGTTTGCTGCTGGCTGTGAAATCCTATTTGTGACTCACACAATCTGCCACAAGTAGAGCAGATGTATTGCTGCTGTGTCTGGATATAAGAGCTGCTTGAGAGGCAGCAGCGCTTTTGCCACTGGCACACAGGTTTTTCTTTCCTTCTGGTCTGCTTCACTGTCCCTTGCTCTCCCATTCTCATTTCCTGGTACCCCCCATCAAGTGACACCACTTTTGTAAGTCATCTTGAACAAATATTTTCTGGAGAGCGCTCGACATGGATGCGTGCTGTGCAGATTGTTTTTCTGCAGTTCCTAGGACAAAATGTTGAGAAGATGTACTTCAGCCAGTCTTTTCCCAGGTGTAGTGGGGGAAATGCAACCAGGCTCTCCCTTTACAGTATTGTTGGGGTTAATTTAAAGGGGTTTACAATTTAAATTTAGCACCACAGAGACCACACCAGTAGTCAGAGAACATCTGTCTGAACAAGGCCCAGCAGACAGGAGAAGCTGTCTTGTAAAGCATTCTTCTCTGACCTACAGATGGTCTGGAGCATAGGCATCAACAAGGGCAGGTTTGTTTCAGTGAATATCACTTTTGTTATTCACAAGAAACAATGAACAAGTTTATTTCGGAGTCCAGTCATAACATGAAAAATAATATTTGTGTGTTTGCATCCACGTGTGTGTGTGTGTGTAGGCACTGCTTATATGGTAACCACCAATACTTAAAATTTAGGACAGGACTTTTCTACAAAATGAATCTTCCTGTGGTTTGTTTGTTTGGTTTGGGGTTTTTTTGTTTATTTTTTCTATAGCAGTAGAGGCTGTTCATGTGGACCATACTTTGACTTGCACTGAACATACTTAAAATTCAGTCATATTCCAGTTCTAATTGTGACCTCTTGGGATGTTGGCATTTGGGCCCTCCAAACACAGTGTTACTTCCTTTAGTAAAACCTGGGATGGAGGGCATGGATGAAGATCAGTATTTCCAAATGAAAACATACACAGTTGCTTGGATAAGGACATGAGACTTTGTTGCTTGTGTGATAGCACTCAGATTATAAATATCAGCTTTGGACAATGTTGACCCACAATCCATGATGTTGGCTGGAAAATCACCATTTGTTGTTTTAAGTATTCTGGAAAGTATGATTGCCATCCAAGGCTGAACGCAGAGTACTCACCACTGTTAGTCTGGAACTTGTTCTGCATATTATACCTCTCAGTATAATAAGGTTATTGACACCAACTCTATTCCCAGCCAATACTTACAGCACAAAGAAATTCTCAAATGCAAAGATATTTGAGGGCCTTACAGTATTACACCAGAGGAGAACTTGACATGAGACATTCAAGTGGTTATAATTTTTCAATTTGCTTTGTAAAGGACTTTACCTTTCCATCCTCACAGCAGTCAGCACATTTGGATCTCCACCCTGACTGTGACCTCTGGATATTGCCATACTATAAACATTAAACAAACATGATTATTGCTAAAAAGTGGGTAGGTTATTTCTTCCCTCGATTTGTTGCTTAAAAGATATCCGTAGGCATGTGTTGTTCCTGATCTATGGCACCAACAGATCAATACGATGACCAGTGTGTGAGCATAGTGTCACTGAATTAAAAATGCTGAGAATTCTTTCCAATAGCTGAAACAAAATGCCTTAGCTCAGCTTTTGCCTTTTGGCTATATCACAACATTTGGCTTAGCAAAATGAATCGAATGGTCAGATGGAACTGAAAACAACCTGGAAGAAATTGGACATTTTACTGGGGGAGAGGAGGAAATCAGGAAGCTTACTATTTTAAAAGTTTATTCTGTACCCCAAAGAGGGGAATAAGAAGAGTTTGTTGGAGATTAAAATGTGTAATAGCAGGCAAACCTTTGTGCACTCAGAGTATCCCTTTCTCAACATAGCAAACAGGAACATAGAAACATATGTGGTCAGCAATAACACTCATAAATCTTAAGAGATTATGTGTTCCTAAAGTAAGACTTCAGACTGATCTACTTTGTTAAGTGCCAAACTTCAGCATGATTCAATCAAGTTTTGCTTAATCGGAATTTATTTACTCTTTGTGATGATGAATCACTGAACATGTCTGTAGTCCAGTCTGTTGAACTAATTTATCAGGTATTTTGATGGACTGGTGATTTGCCTTCCCTGAACATTTCATGGTTTATTTATTTATATCATCTGGATTGTGTAGAACAAGAACTGGAGTTCTGCTAAGAATTAAACATTCCCCAGTGATGCCTTTAGTAAAGAAACACTCTCTAGATAAGGTAGTGTTGTTGCAATATAGTCAAACAACTAAGCCAGGAAAACTCTCATCTACAGACCCAATACCACTAGATAAAGTAATTTGTTAACCTGGGTGGATTTGTGTCAGAGACACAACCTGGCAACGATGGAGGGATGGCAGCCATGAGGTTTCTCTGTGCAGGACACAGGGATTTCCTGGAGGCTGGCCCAAGAACATAGGTCGTCCCAAGAAGAAAGAAGACACAGGGGAGTTGCTTACATAGCCCAATTAACATGCAAGTACTGTGCAGAGGCAGTCTCACACTAGCTGTTCCCTAGTTGTCATGGATAATGATAGTATGAGACAGGCCAGGCTGGACTTCACCCTAAGTTGGTAATGTATGTACATTCTCAAAACTGTGCTTGAATTGGTGTTCTCTCCTGAAACATGTGCCACTGTGACCACAATGCTGTGGCTGCATGTTAAAGCTAACTCCAGAACAGCTACGAGCAGCTGGCATGCCTACCTTCAGTGCAGGAATGTGGCTTTGGCCTTCTCTTTTCCAAGGGAGTATATCTCATCAGGTATTTTTCAGAAAGACTTCCAACTCTCTACCTGTGAAAGAGTTAAAGAATAAACACATGGAAGTGGCAAATTATTTTCCAGAGTGGAAAGTTCTGATTTTCTGTACATACAGATGCAGAATAAGAATCCTCTGACTTCTGAGGAAGTGCAGTCTGCTAGGTCTGGGCTTCCCAGTGCAAAAGATATGGAAATGACTCGAGTCCAGTGAAGGGCCATTGAGATGTTTAAGGGACTGGATCATCTGGCATATGAGAAGTTGTGAGAACATGTGCTGTTCAGCCTGGAAAACAGAAGGCTCCAGGGGATCTCAGTATTGTGCATAAAGCAGCTGATTGGGTAAAGAGATGAAAAAAAGATGGAACCAGACTCTGCTCAGTGGTGCTCAGTGACAGGACTAGAGGAAACAGGAACAAACTGAAAGACAGGAAAGTTGACTAAAACATAAGAAGAGAAAATATTTAATGCAAGGGTGGTCATGTGCTGCCACAGGCTGCCCAGAGAGGTTGTGGAGATATTCAAAACCTGATTGAACATAATCACGAGCAACATGACCCTGATTTGGGCAGGGGATTGACTGGAGGCTCCCCAGAGGTACCTGCCAGCCTCAACCATCAGATTAAATTAAAAAATCCTAAGTATTAGTGCAGATTTTCCTGACAATTTATAGCGGCAAGGAGAGCATTTCAGTTTATCAAGTAGATATTAACCCCCTTGGCTCTTGGGCACATAATGTTCTTCTGGTGAGCACTCAAACAGCGGATATAAATTAGAGATCAAGCACCATTAATGCAAAAATGGTACTAGAACTCACGTGGTACTAACTGTGTGCACAGGTATGTAACGTGAATATCAGCTGAGGATGTGAAAAGAGGTAGAGATGTGATTCAAATACCAATTAGACGCGCTTTATTAGCTCCCATTCAAGGACTGATGTTTCTGCCATAGCACTGAACTGGTTCAGTGACATCAGATTTCTGTCCCTTTGCTTATTGTTGCTGTTTCATGGGCTACATCAGCCCTGGTCTTTACTGAAAGCCTTCCTCAGAGTCGATTTTGCCTAGTCATTAGAAACAAAGAAATTGTCAAAATCTAATGTTACATGGATTTATGACATATGTCACTGGAGTTGTGAGTAGCAATAGTCAGACAAAAACTTGTCTTTTTTCATCTGATACTTTTTTCCGGCCTCACAATGTACTGAATTGCTTTGTAGGCTAGCTAGCCCTAAATAACAAAAACCAATCCATTTGTATATGAGGATGGTGAAATGCTTCTGCGATATCCCAAACACATTTGGCATGTTTAAACACATCCTTTCAGCTTGTCATCTTTCACACAGCTTCTGAATGATGCTAATAATAATATGATTTATTTTGCACGATTGGTGATTCTTGCTTCTACATCCCAAATGCAATACTTCCAATCTTAGCTTATTTTCTTCTGCAGGGAAATGCATTAGACCTCTTCAGTAATTCTAGATATTTAGAGCCGGAAGACCAAGACCCATGAATATACAAGCCTAACGTTATTAAACAACCAGAGATACTTCAGATCTAATTGCTTTGTTGGTGCTTCTGTGTTGACTTTGATTGTGGTAAGAGATTTACACTGCCAAAAAGAAGAAATGAGTTGGGCCTTTATGTACAGACATGTATTAGAACATTTGTGAATTTTTAATAGGGGAAAACAGCCACCTTTAAATGACAAAAAATATTTGTATAACAGTACTGTTACTTGCTGGTGTTACTTACTAGAAATTAGGTAACTAATTAGGATAATTGGAAGTATATAAAACCTGTGGAAGGTCAGAATGGAGATCTGTGCTTTCAGTCTTATTTTAGATTCAGAAAAGCAGCACAGGAACTACACACAGTTTCAGGAAGAAGGTACTTAGCTTTCCTATCCAGTTACAAATCCACCATGGGTTATTTGGCACTAACATCTATGGAGACAATTGTAGCCAACTGACCCTCTTTTAACAATATGGCTTTGGTTTTTTTTATAACAGCAGGACAGCCAATATGCTGGTATACCTATAAAATTAACCAAACCTGAGGGATGAAAGCTGGAGTAAGAGCAGGAGATTTGTCTGAAGACTACCTTTTTCAAGAAAAGAGGTGCCACTGTTTTCCTGTGGAATGCAGGAGTCATGTCTGAAGATATGCAACTGCTAACACCATCTGAGGATGACAGACTATCAGTATTAGCAGCTCTGCCCCTATCTCTCCTCTCACCCTCTGGACTGTGATGAGGATACAAAAGTTCCAGCTCTGCTGTTTACCCAGCTGTGGAGCAGCTGGTTCCATGTGAAGGATTTGTCTTTTCAGTTTGCTTTTGTAAAAAGCCTGAGAAATTACTTGAAACAGTAAAAAAAAAAAAAAAATTCAACCCAGAAAAGACCTTAATAATTGCCAAGCAAGGTTAAGAAATGCCAGAACTAAAACTGCAATAATTCAGGTCCGTTGTGTACATTATCTTCCCATTTCTAATCGCATGACCACAAACTAGTGGTTTTTTGGGTTTTCTTTTCCCCCTCACTGCAGAGGATGAACCTGCTGTGGGATGAATCATGGTTACCTTATTGCAGAAGCTGTGGAATTTGGAGGGTGATGGCCGAAGACTTCAAAATAGGAAAGGATTGTACTGTGGTTTGGGAAGCTGAGTGTTGTCCTGGTATTGGATTTTGTTGCTATTATGGATTTTGTTGTTATTCTACTTCACCTCATTCCAAACGTAATGCTGGGCTAGTCACTTAACTCACAACTTTTCACAGATGGTAACTGATTTTCTGGAAACCCTGACATTGGAATCTGATATGGGATATGCAGAATACTCATGATTATGGGAAATTTGATTTGAAGATATATTTTAGATGCTGAAAAAAATCTGTTCTTAAGCATCTCAAATGAGAAGCCAAAGTCTGTGGTTTCTTTTGGGAATTTTGACTCAATGACCATGAGTAAACATAGAAGAATATTTTCTTGTCAACTTCAGGAGTACTGGGAAGATAATTTGTCAGTGTTTGTAGAACATCATGATCCTGCAGAGGAGAAGACCATAAAATGCCTTTTTTTGGAATAAGCATCTGTGTTTCACACTGTGTGAGATGATAGGTGCCATTCCTAGAATAACAGGACAAGATTTTTCAAATATCAATGCCATTATTTTTGTGTGGTGAATCAGCAGAAAACCATGGCAAAGGCCTTGACAGTTCATTAAATCCACTCCTCTGCCTGAAAGCAGGGTCAATTAGGCCTAATATTTTCCTGTTAGATACTTGTCTAAGCTCCAGTGACAGAATTTTCATGATTGCATGGTTTTCCATCACTTTACTTGCCTTACCATTAAAAAGTCTTTCCCAGTAGCTAGCTGAAATCTCCTCTTTGCTTTCCCAGTCCTCAGGGCCGAGAGAGAAATGTTCATCTGTGGGACACTCTCATAGCGCACACATAAAGGATGCAGGACTGAGATTATCCCTTTATTTCCAAAGAGATTAAAACATTGTGCCAGACCAATGGTCTGCAGCAGTACGGGCTGGGGGCTGACTGCCTGGAGAGCAGCTGCAGGAGAGGCCCTGGTGGGGCTGGTGGATGGAAGGCTGGCCGTGGGCCAGCAGCGTGCCCTTGCACAGAGGCCAGCAGCCGCTGGAGGTGCGCCAGGCAGAGCACTGCCAGCAAGCTGAGGATGAGGAAGGGGATCCTTCCCTTCAGCTAAGCACTGGTCAGACTTGTCTGAACTGCTGGGTCCCCAGTACAAGAGAGATTTGGATATTATGGAGCTGGTCCAGTGAAAGGCCATTAAGATGTCTAAGGGACTTAAGCATCTGACATACAAGACCAGCCTGTGAGAGCTGTGGCTCAGCCTGGAGATGGAGTCTCATCCATGTGTATAAATACTTGAGGGAGGGGGTGTGAAGAAGATGGGGCTGGACTTCCCTTCACAGTGCCCACTGACAGGACTAGAGGCAATGGGAACAAATTGAAACACAGAAAATTCCACTAAAACACAATAATAAATCTTTTTTCATTCCAAAGGTAGTCAAATACTGGCACAAGCTGCCCAAAGAGGTTGTGAGGTCTCAGTCTCTGGTAGAGGATCATCATCACATGACCCTGATTTGGGCAAGGGACTGACTAGACCATCTCCAGGGGTGCTTGTCAGCCTCAGCTATAGTGTGATTCGATGCCTCCAGGAGCCGTCTGTAGAAAGCATGACCCTGGCGCTTACCTCCTGCCTACTGAAGTTATTGCCCAACCATTCTGTGCACTAAAATTGGAAATGGCTGTTTCACTCATGGACTGCCTGTATAATAAGGGGAATCAGAGTGGAAATACCTAATGTTTGAATACCTTTTATGATTCTGTATGGTGAGAGTTCTCCCTTCTCATTTGGAGTTTGGGTATCTTCCCAGCTTTCTGTAGTAAGGAGTAATTGGTTTTGTTTGTTTGTTTCAAAAATTTATTTATACCCTTGTGAGGTTTTTCAAAAACACTGACTAATACCTGGGTAAAGAAATACAGCTTATTGCCAAGTCAAATGTTTCCCTCAGCAGTAATTTATTAAAATGCTTCTTGCTTTCACTTTTGTCCTTATCTTCTTCAGACAGCTGGGAAGCCAGTTCCTGGTGTCTTATGCTTGCAAACATGTTTTTCAATAGATTTCTTTTTTCCTCCCCTTCAGCCGAAAGCATGAGATATCATTTTATAATGCATTATAGCTACTTCTCTGGGGAACAGAATTATCTAAATTAAGGGTGATTTTCCAGTATACTCTGGACATTCATCTGGCACAGGAGAGAGGATTAACATCTTAAAACAATGATCCTGTAAGAAATTAGTACTAGATTAATTTACGCTGTAACCAATACTACATCTCAAAATTCCTTGCCCTTTCCTCTTCATCCTCAGGTTGCCTAAATTCCCGAGCCATCTGCATGTCTGTCAGCCAAGTTCCTCTTAATCATCAATCAGCTTCTAGTCCTGCTCCCAGAGCCATCCAAATCCATATTGTGCTGAGCAGTCAGCTTTAAAGTTCACAGTCCACACTGCCACCCTACCCTTTTCTTCTGCTGAATATTTTTTTGATTCCCTGTGCATCTTCCCTTCGCCTAGGGAAGAGAGTAAATGCATGGAAGAGAGGATTGGTAACCATGTTCCCTCTCCCAGGATGTGTGGTTAGGGCAGTCTTGGGGCAGCTGGAAGATATGGGCTCAACTTCAGCCTGATGAAAGGAGCAGAGAGCTCAGGTTTCTCTTTTACCAATGGAATAATCCAGCCCCTAAACTCTGAAGTATCCAGGTCCCTGGTCTGAATCTGACTTTTTCCTAGGTGGTACCGGCTGACAGGTCTTTCACTTTAGTTCCCTGGACTCTCTCTTTGCTTATTTTTGCTTCACCTATCCCCTGGCTTTATGATTTTTTTTTTCTTCCCAGGCAGCTGTACTGCGAGGGCAGTTGAGGAGAGAGACAGGCTCACTTCTTAGGATTTTACAACAGACAAGATGCATTAGCAAACCCAGGCTGCCATTGCCCTCTACATCCATTCAGTCTCTCCTCTCAAAGACAAAAACCTTTTTTCTAGGAACCATTCTCTCACATGTTTGTGTGCAATCTACTTTTAAGGGATTCAGGGAAAGAAATGTCAGACCGCTCCATAGGTAGCTGTTTCACAGGGCAGTACAGCTCACCCTGTCAGTGAGTCAGCCTATATTTCTTTTAGCTTGTTTTTGACCTTTGTTCCTCCTCACTCCATAAATCAGTCCTTCTCCTGCTTTGTGATGTTTACACTGTCAAGATAGATAGACGTCCCCAGGGTATTTCCTCACCTCCAGCAGATTGTCTCAACATTAACGCCTGAGCACACTCTGCTCTCTTTGCTCAGCTGTCGTACAGCCAAACTCGTCTCATTGACTTAATTCCTCATAAATCAATAGGTCCAGATACTTACCCTGTTGCTTCCTTTGGGATGAGTCTGCTCCACAAGATCACAGTTTGTTGGTCTCTGCTGTTATTAGGACCTTCTGTCTCCCTTCTTCAAGCACATTTCTCCCGTCCATGTCTGCATTTGAGGTTGAGCCTCCTCCTGCAGATTATTGCTTTGTGCCCATCCGCTTGGCTGTTGTTTTGTTATTTCCAACCTGTCTTAGTTTCTTTATGTTTTGTGTCTGTCCCCATTGGTTTACACAACACCTCTCTAACTCATAGGAGTTGTCACATCAAATATAAATTGAATGAATGTGGTGTTTATTGCTTCCTTCCAGATCATAATAGACATTAAATAAAAACAGACTTAGAGCAGATTTCAAGTCCTCCTTTCCTCCCCTCCCCACACCCAATCCATGCCCCAGATAGTCTCCCATCGGCTCTTTATGTTCATGTTTATCTTTTGTTCCTCTTTGTTTATGGACTTACAGCCTGTGTTCAATCTCTGTGACACTGCTCATTTCCCAGCCAACTTGCATGCATTTTTCAAGTAATTTTGTAGCTGAGACTTTCTCAGGACTGGCTGTAGGCTGCTTCTTCATTCTCTTCGTCAGCAGGTTTTGTAAATCAGTAAGAGAGGAGTGACCATGTTTGTTTGGCAAGATTTAGCTTTTGTTTACTCTCTGGGATGACTTTCGTGCTAGTCCTAAGCAAAAGCACTATTACTTGGGATGGGAGATATGCTCCCTTTTGCACAAGCAGTGAAATTTCCCTGTGCTCTTCACTTGCTGATTTTATTCATCCTGTTGTATTTATTAATCCAGTCCCTTAACAATGTAAAATATGGGTCATGATGGCCAGGTGGTTGTTGTTCAATGCTGACTCTTACCTACCTCCTCCTAGCAAATACTTTATCCATCTGCTCAGGAATGTCTTAGATTTATAGCAGGAGTAAAGAGACTGCCATTAAAAATTCTGAGAAACAAACTGTGGCAGATCTAGAAGGGTGGAGGCAGGAGGGAGATTCACATGGTGAAGATATCCTCTCCAGCAGAGCCTACATCCCTCTCACATTGCAGTAGGATCTGTATTGTGGCTGCAGCAACCTGTTCTCTGAAGGCAGGATTGGGTAAGAGGAGTTCTTGCACCCCATCACTGGTTGTTGGCACCCCACAACTCGCCGCTGCTGCAGCTCAGCCATACAGGTTGGTGCAGAGAAGACACTGAGGGGAATTATTGAGATCTTTCAGGGATGAGCATCACTGAAACCTGATGTGGCATTATGAAGAGAAACACCGTGTAGGGTTTCCACTCCACTGTTAGGCATTTCTGTTCATTTTTCTGTAGCCCATCAGAGCTGAGAAACGCAAGTTAAAAAAACCTTGTCTTTCCACAAGAAATATAATTTACTCTCCTGTTAGTCTCTTCTTACTCTTTATCTTGGGGCAGAGTTCAAGCCTTTCAGCACAAAGAAATAATAAACAGTCACAGTTAACCTGAACAGTGGTAGCTCAGCCCATTAATGGACTACTTGCTGCAAGTGTTTGCTGGGTAGAGGATTTGAAAAGACAGAGGATTTGCAAAGAGGCCTTTCTAGGTGAGCAGGGTACATGGATGTTTATGGATCTTGAGTAAGAAAAACTGATAGGTAGTATAGAAAAAGTGTAACCTCTAGACCAGGGGATGGAGGGATTCAGTGGCAGCAGAAATGTGAGCCAACGCCTGTTGCAGTGGGGTGGTATAATCAAATGTTTGATCCTGCATTGAGCTGGGTAGGGAGAAGGGCCAGTGACCACAGTTCAAGCAGGATGATATCCAGAATGTTTTGGTGCAGGGGCACCACGCTCAGTGGCCAGGTGAAGGGTGCAGTACCCAGGGAAGGGTTCTGTGCCTGCAGCTCAGTCAGTAAATTAAACGTGTGCAGGCTAAATCTTGGGCACTGAAACTAACTGGCAGAGGAGGGGCCTTAGGTTTGCTTAGCTTCCAAAAAAGGATGGCTGCATGCAAACTTTAACTTGAGCTACATCCGAAAGCTTCAAACTGTTTAGGAGTGTTTGTTGGCACAGACTCAGCGCACGACGAGGGTTATTCTTACATTGCAGTTACTGTGATTGAGTTCAGTTCCTAGGAACAGTCTCTGGTGCTTTTCAATTTACTTAGGTGATGCTTTGTACACAGACAGTGTAGGCCAGGGTCAGGAGGATGTCCATCCCTCACAGACACACATGTCCCCCCCAGTCCCCTGTGCACGCTGTGGATCCCCAGTAAGGTCAGACACCAAGCCTACCCAGCAACTCACCCTTGCACCCTCTTGTGTCCAGCTGCCTCATGCCCAGAGACTTACATACACATGTGTGCACTTGCACACACATGACTCTGAGACCCTGTGGTCTCTTCAAGAGTTGACCTGGGTCTCCTGGTGCCTCCAGTAGCCAGTTCCTCCAGGTCTCACAGATGTGCATGTACCCAGCCCAGGCTTATGGCTACTTTGGTACTCAGCTCCCAGGCCACTTCCATCTGCTGGCTTGTGCAGCTTGACAACAGCTAGCAATGACACATTGTTGTATGGACCCTCACTTGTTGGGGTTGTTGGCACCCCAGGCACATGGGCCTTTGTAACTTATGGTTCAAATCCAGTTGCTGGCACTTAGATGTCAATACACACTCCTGCATGCAGAAAAGAGTCCCCCCCACCAGGTAAATAGAGATGGAGGTTAATAGGAAGACAAGACAGACTGTGCTGCTCAGGTGCAGGGCATGACCCAACAAATATGCTGACCAGCCACAGGTTTGCGTGTGACCAGCTACTTTTATTTCCTTATCCCTCTCTTTATTCATGCTTATTCCTCCAAAACAATTGTGGTCCATCCTTTTTCCCACCTGTGGTACTTCTAATCATCCCATGGTAAGTTCCAGCCTCAGCTGGAAGGTCCTCTGGAGATACTTTCCATTGATTCACCTTACTGGGTGCTACCCCTGGCCCACGGGGCTGCTTGTGCCCTAGTGACAGCCCTCCAGAAGGTTTGGGTTAGGGGCTCTGGTTCTCTGATAAAAAATCCTTAACAAACCTAAAGCAGAATTCCATAATAAAGGTCATGTTTTAGAAATAAAATACAGAAAAAATAGCAGGAAAATGTGAAGGAGTGTATGGATGAAAAACTTACAAAAAAGCCAAAAGCTGGTTACTGATTGATCTGTACTGACCAAGACAGAAGGGTGGTCTGTTGGGCTCTCCCCAAGAGCTTGGTATCCAGTAGTCAGGTCAACAAGACAGGCTGGGCTGTGGAAGTCAGCTCTGCAGTATTTTCACAAAGACAGCAACTGACTGTGTGCTTCTGGCTGAAACTAGAAGTGCCTGTCTAAACTCCAGCACAGTGTGTTCCACTTAGCCCACAAACAAGTGTACAGTTTCCTTATGTCTGGATTGTTGGGACCAGGATATAATTTTAAAAGTTACTCAGAAGCAGACATTGACTCTTTTACCCTCTGACACTGCTCTATGGCTGGGAAGTCAGGTCATCAGTGAACAGAGCTAGTACATTAGGTTCTGTCTCTTTCCCTGAAACTGCATGAGGAGGACAGGCAGTGGACTGGTCACCTTGTGAAACATTGTTTGGGAATGTTGGGCAAGGAAGCTGCTGGGATGCACATGCATGGAAATGAATGAAGAGAGCATTTCCATACCTTGCATTGCACCACTGAATGCATGGGTGGGTTGGTTTCTGTTGCCTGAGTTGTGGAACAGAGAGATCATGGACCTCCTGTTGCTTTGTTCACTGATGTCACTGTAGTGGTGGAGATACTGATTATCACAAATGAGTTCTGGATCTCTTGGCCTTACCAGAAGTCTCTTTGTAGAACCACATGCTTTATGTAAGGATGCTTCAAATTATAAGGGCTACAGTCTGAAGATACTGCTTTTGTGAATGAAGGTTACTGGTGATTTTGTCAGTCCTGTGTAAAAAAGTATGTGCCAAAACAGCTGTCTCTGCAGATCCATCAATTGAGGAATGAGGAGATCAGGAATTTTTGCTCTTCGGCATAGGTAGCATAAATGTTGCACAGAGATCCTGGTTCTTGGATTACATGGGAATAACAGTGCATAAAAATCATATTTCCATTACTTTTAGGGAGCAGATTTTCAGCTTTATTCTCCACATAAGCACGTAGCATGAATAAGTGTATTAAGGTAAGGGAGTGGGTGGAGTGCTCTGTCTTCTAGTGAATCCTTTAGGAGTTAAAGCATTAAATGGTATTAAGCTTCCTCAACTCAATTTGAAGCCAGAGTACAATAGAAGGTTAGAAGCCACTAACTAGTCCCTGCTGTCCCTACTCCTCAGTTTTACAAAGTAGTCTCAGCTGCTAGGGAGGATCTGGACTTTTCTGTTCACCAGGGAAAAATGTTCTCAAGGACCACACTTTGAAAGGCACAGAGCATCAAGTGCACCAAGCCATGTAGCCAAAATGCCCTGTTCAAATAAGTAAAGCCACCCATGGTTTGAGTGACATCTGCAAATGCCATTAAAATGCTGCTCTTCAGCCAACATGGTGATTTTAATGAGACGGTCCCCAGCACAGAGACACAGCATTAGTGAGCTGCCAGTGCAATTCCCAGCCCCATGTTCCCAGCCCCACGCACTGTGCTGAAACCACATCTGCAGGAATGACACCAGACTTGGACTGCTGGATTCGGAGAGTTATAGCCAGCTCTGGTCTCCAGAGAGAGGAGAAGGAAAGGTTTTAGAGTGACTTTGCACCTGTGAAACAATGTGCTGCTATTACAATGCCCAGCACCAGCCAGCCTTTTCTCCAGGGAGGGCTGGAGTACTTTAGAAAGCTTTTTGCAACAGCCATGGTCGCTATAAACACATGCAGAGAAAGCAGCTATTAAAAGATTTTTGAAAGGCTCTCTGTTGCTTTCTGCTGCCTTTGGAAAGGTTAAGGATGCAGTGAATGCCAAATGATAAGCTTTGCAATCCTCAGCACTCCTGAGACCTGAGAAAAATCTGCTGGCAATTGCTTTAAGCTAATGATTCCCTGCAGGTTGATTGGTGCTTATTTGCTGAGGGGTGAGAGGCTGCAGCTACAGAAGTTATGAAAACAAATTGCCTCTGTGTTAAGGAATGCCAAACTGCCTGCTCAGTCTAACCCACTTCTACATTTTTTATTTTAAGGTCTATTTGCAAACTCTGAGCTTGGTTTCTGCTGATTTAATAGCCCCCTGCTAGGATTTACTGGGATAAGTATCTGAACCACAGTAGGACATTTGAAAGCAGGATACTGTCTCTCCTAGTTAAATTAAGGGGGACTAATATGTTGCATTTAATGCAAATCACATTGCCTATTAGGTTCTTGGGAACCTCTTTCTTTTGGAACTATAGGGGAAAAGATTGTTTTTTCAACATATTAGAGCTGTGTTTAGTCCCTCTCTGTGACTAATCAACAGCCTTTCAAAGTATTAGATTTGGCTTGAAGCTGGGAAATCACCTGATCTCCAGAAAAGCCAACAAGGAGACTTCATTCAGGGACTGGGTTCTCCAAAAGACTTGAGTACACGGATCCTGGCTGTGTCAGAGGACAAAATGTGATTCCCAAGCAACCTGGCTCTCACTGAGATGCCTGCTGTGCAGTGAGTGCAGTAACACTGTCACCTCCCAGGACATCCCAGTTCTTCCGAGACAGAAAGCTGACATGGCTTCTGATTTAGAGCTGGTTTTAAACAGATATGTGTGGATAAAAGCAAGGTCTGAAAGAAGGCAGGGAATCCTCTGATGGGGGTGAGTTCTTCAGAACACTTTACTGAGGGTTAAGCTTGGCAGTCCACCCAGACCAAGCAGAGAAGAAACCTGCTCCAGTGAAGGGATTCCTGCACCCTCACACGGGCTAATGACCAGCAGTGCCATAGATGTATGTGCTTGCCAGGAACATTTTTGCCAGAGAAACCAGGTCATGCCTAAAGCAAGGCATTGGGCTGGAAGGCTAATTCAGTGACAAATCCTGTGCTCATGTGGCCACCTGCCCCGACTGAGCAGTTGCACCTTGATGTTGGTAATGCACAAGTACCCAGTTAACTCCAGAAGGCAAAGTGGGAGCAGGTGGACCTGCAGGAGATCCGACACCAGAAACTCAAGCAGGCTAGCAAAGAAAGTCCAGGCTTGTCAGGCAATATAGGCATAATACCTGGAATTCCAGCTTCCTTTTGCAGCTAGGTTTCATTTGGTCAGTTGTATTTGCAATGGTCCATCAGTAAAAGTGCTATTCCTATTATTATTTCTAACATTATGTTTCTCATCATTACCAGCCTATGCATTATGACCCAAGCCCTGAATTTTTTCCATCATGTGCAGGCATTCAAATCATTCTGTAAATGCCTCAGCAAATAGGACACAAGCTTCTCTGGGAACCTGTACATTTTATGTAAGATGAGTATGTGATCATTTTGAACTCAGAGGCTATTTTTGTGATGTGGGGGAGAGAAAGGCAGTTAGAGCTGAGAGCCTGGATGATTTCAGAGGCGTGCTGAGCTTTACCGGGGGAGGTGAACTTTTCCCCTCTCTGGAGCCTGAGACTTTCAGTGCAATTGCTGCTACATTCTCTGATGAATCCAGCTTTGGGAAAATGTTTTTTTATTATTCTTTGAAGGAAGAGACACACAGATGATACCTACACACAAGAACATGTTCTTTTGCTGAAGAATTTATACTGATCAGAGTGGGAAGCAGAGTCTTGAACACAGTATTATTATTCAATCTGTTGACATGAAACCTGCTCTTTCAGAATCAGCAGCACCTTCACAAATCTTGTAATAGGCAGCAGCTGCTTAAAATAATGCAACACAGACCAGCAAGCCAGTTGAAGGCAAGAACTGTAGATTGCCTACACATTCATGCTTTTCTTTAAAAACTACAAATTGATTACACCCCTCCCTGAGAAATATTCCTACCTATGGCAATACACTCTTCATCTATATCTAGGCATAAGCTTCCAAGCCAAGTAAGCTAGTAAGTGCATACACATTCATGTTTCTCATGGTAATCATGACCTTTCCCTAGTATTCTGCAGGCAAATGCTCTAGCTGTCAGTGATATAATACAGATGCAAGCTTCTCTGTCAAATAAAGCTCTGCAGTAGACATGCAATCTCATTGCTTGTGAAATAAAATCAACATGGAAATATTGTTATTTCTACAGTAACTTTAATTAGCAGAAAAATTACAACTGACTATAATCCCTAAGCAACTACATGGCATGCATTTTGGACTTGCTTCTCTAGTAAATTGACTACTACAATCAATATGGTCTGAATCATCTACATAAAAAGCCTGCTTTCTTTCCATTCTTACAAAAAGGCACATAATCTCTTCTTGCAGGCCAAGAAATCCTTTGGCAAATATACAAACAAAGAAATATAACAGCAGAGGCTCATAACAAACATCTGAACAATTTCAATCAGTGATGTTTTTGATGGCATCTGTCACCCCATTTTAGATTTCATTTAGTGATATGTATCACTGACAAAACAAAATTTGAAGTTATCTGTTCCAAGAGCACTTCTCTGCTTATTACACTTGTTAGGAGATGAGACAGTTTTTAGCAGCTCAGTTCATAGATGCAGGGGATTTCTAAGCCTGGAAGGGGCTGCCAGTTGAGTCTGACCTCTTGTCTCTCTCCAGATCTTCAATTACTTCCCACTGAGTTGGAGTCCAACAGCTTTCTTTTAAACTAAAGTTTAGCTTGCAGAAAAGCAAATTCAGACTTTAATGGGGGACATTAGGAGGAAATTATGGAAAATCCATCCTATCCATTTTTTTTTTACTTCCAGTGGTTAATTGTTCTCACTGCTAAGATTCTCTGCTTTGTTTCCAGTGTGAATTCATTTGGCTTCATCTCCCATTCATGGTTCTCATTATGTTTTTTTCTATGAAAAGTGCCCCTTCAGATTGTGTATTTTCTTTCATTAACATGCCTGTAAATTAGTTCTTTCTATTCTTCTTTTAAATCAGGCAGATCTCTTTAAGTCTCCCAACTTAAGGCATTTTCCCTGGCCCTTCAGTATTTTCATGTTTCTTTGCATCCTTTTCAGTTTTCCTGAAGCCTTCTAAAAAACTTGAGAAAAAGAATGTTGATGACACACAGTATTGTGGTTTTGGTGCCCACACTCAGTGTCAGACTTCAGTTAGTTTTCCTCACCATCAATTCCTCTTCAATATTGCACAGAGAATTTCTGGTAAGGTATTTCTTCATTGGGACCTATTCTGAGTCACCCATCCCAGACTAGGATACCTCATCTCTGCAAAGATTTGGTCTCCATTCCTTGTTTAGCAGTGTACAGTGTATTAAGGGGTGTTTAGATAGAATGAGTACAGTCTCAGTCTTGCATAACTTTCAGCCCACACAATTATTTACCTTTCTGTTACCAAATATCTTATTAGCAATGATTTTGTGCTTCCATATCACCAGTGGAGATATCAAACAGTGCCAGACTCAGCACTTGGCCTGACAGAGCCTTAATAAAGCCAGCCTGATTCAATAATGGATGTCACTATGATATGTTGGTTCCTCATCAGCTTAGTGTTCACTTCATTGATATTTTCTAACACTACCATCAGAGCACTGTGTAACACTAGATCTAATAACTTGCCAAAGTTGAAGTGTATTATTTATAACAATTGCCTTTACAGACAAGATGTGATGAAAAATAAAGTGGGGTTGTTCGAAAAGAACTGCTCTTTACTCACATATAGTTGTGAACTTGCTGAATAAACTTTGATCAGATCTAGAAAATTAAAATGTAACATCCCCTCACTCTGTAGAGAGAATAACTGCTCAGTGTGTGTCTGGGTGGTGTGGTCCCAGCCTTGAGGTCATGGCCACCAGCAGCTCCCAGAACCTGCTGAGGCTCAGCTTCCCCCTCCACAGCCCATTCCAGAGCAGCTGCACCCACCATCGTGCTCCAGCTGCTTGTCTCACTCCACTTCAGCAGACACGGTGCCTGTGCAGGAGGCTTTTATTTACATTCTCTTCAGTTAGGAAAAGGACACAAAACGGGGGTTCAGGCCAGTCTTGTGTTCTCCTCTAAGTGCCTGTTTAGCCCCAGGATGGTACTTTCTCATCTGTGGTTGCCTTTTGTGAAAGTCCATATAAGTCTCCCCTGGCAAATGCCCTCTGCTTCCCTAAGAGCCAGAGAGATTCAGGCAGATTGTGGTAGCCCTCCTGTGACCTTCTCCAGTTCTCTACAATCACAGAATCACAGAATGGTTTGGGTTGGAAGGGACCTATGGTTGGTGTTGGAAGGATCTCTGGAGATCATCTAGCCCAACCTCCTTTCTAAAACATGTTTACCCAAAGCAGGCTGCACTGGATTGCCTCCAGGCAGGTTTTGAATATCTCCAGAGAAGGAGACTCCACTACCTCTCCAGGCAGCCTGTTCTCTGTGTTCTCTGTCACCCTCACAGTAATGATATTTTACCTCATATTTAGATGGAACAACTGGCATTTCATGTTGTGCCTGTTGCCTGTGCCTTATTCTGTCACCGGGCACCACTGAAAAAATCTGTCCCCATCCTCTTAATACCTGCCCTTAAGGTACTTGGATGCAATTGATAAGATCCCCTCCCAGCCATCTCTTCTCCAGGCTACACAGGCCCAGCTCCCTCAGACATTCCTCATAAGAGAGATGCTCCAGCTCTCTCATCATCCTCACAGCCCTCCACTGGACCTGGTCCAGTAGTTCCTTGTATTTCTTGAGCTGGAGAGTTCAGAACTGGACACAGCACTCCAGATGTGGCCTCATCAGGGCTGAGCAGAGGGGCAGGATCACCTCCCTTGACCTGCTGGTCACAATCCTCCTGTCACCCCAGGGTGGCCACAAGGGCACACACACTTCTGGCTCACGGATGTTTCGTTGTCCACCAGGACCCACAGGTCCTTCCCCGCAGAGCTGCTTCCAGCAGGTCACCCCCAGTCTGTGCTGGTGCATGGAGTTATTCTTTCCCATTTATCCCTCCCCAGGTGCAGGACTCTGCACTTGCCTTTGTTGAACTTCTCTCCAGCCTGTCCAGGTGTTGCTGAACAGCAGCACAATGCTCCTCCCACTACTGAACCCCAGCAAACTGGCTGAGGGTACACTCTGTCCCTTTGTCCAGGTCACTGGTGAATCAGGAGAACAGACTGGGCCCAGTGCTGACCCCTGGGAACACCGTGAGCTGCAGCCTCCAACCGGACCCTGCATCTGCTCACAGCCCTCTGAGCTCTGCTGTCCAGCCAGTGCCCAATCACCCCACTCTGCTCACCCCACACTCGCTTCCTGAGCTCGCCTGTGAGGGTGTTATGGGAGACACTGCCAAAAGCCCTGATGAACTCGAGGTAGACAACATCCACTGCTCTCCCCTCATCTACCCAGCCAGTCATGCCATCACAGAAGGCAATCAACTACATAAGCCAGCTTTAGGCTACCTTCAGAGTGCTGGACTAGTTCTGAAACCATCAGTGGAATTTGCTGTGTAGCATTTGGCTGGCAAGCACAACAAACTTTTGAGTGGCCAAAAAATATTTGCATGTGGGTTGCAAACCATGTGAAGACCCTTTTCTTCACTTTGAGTTTTGTCCCCCAGATTTGATGATTTCTCCTTGATGGTAGGGCTCTGCTCTTTTCCTTTGTAACTGAAGAAGTTTATTGCTACTTTGTGGGTTCCTGAAGAAGTGCCACCCTTTATTGCTCATGTGCAGCCATGATATTAAAAATAAACCAGCCAGTTGTCATAGATCAGAAACATGCATTTGAATTAGAAACAGACAGTAAGCAATATCTGGGAAAATCTAAATCATCAAAAGCTTACAGGGTTTTAGTCTAGTTCAGTTAGGTCACAGGTAAAGCTTTTTGAAAAGGGGATCAATAAATAGGTTTGTATGAACTGTGAATATATTTTTGGTGAAACAAATTTTAACTCAATTTAGCCATTTTCCTGTAGAACCTGCAGCCAGAGTGAGCCCTGCCATGCTGGGTTACTGTGGGAAAGGCAGTGAGAGGAAATTGAGCAGAAATAAGCAATAAACAGAAATGAAACTAACTTGATTATTCTAAGTCCTGAGCCTGAACATAAAATGGATGGTATTAAAATACAGAAATTTTACACCATGTTCATTTATCTTTCTCTAGGAACAGTCTGGGGAATTCAAAAAATTTCACCTTCACAGGCAGTTCAAAAGTACTGCTGCTGACAGTGAATATTCAGCATTGAATGCTGTCTTCTCTAGAGGATGTGATACCCTCGTGTTGACAATACAGGATATATATATATATATATAAAAATCAATGTGGTACCTCTTCTGAGAGCTCAACTCTGCGCAGAGGAACTCTGGTGCTGAGAGCTTTTCTTCAACTGGGAATGTGATGTGAGGGCTGTGGGAGAGGTTTGGAGGGGTCACAACAGGATGATGTCAATGACTCTTAGTGGCTTATCTGCTCAGAAAAGTTGTGTGCCCATGAAGCAAAGGTTCATTTTTTCTCATCCATATGACAGCCAAGGGAGTTTATTTAACAATACAATAAAAGCCTGGAATAAAGGGCAGTTGGCGACCAGGCCATGATTCTGTGAGTAAACTACATATTGCTTCATATTCTGGGTTAGCAGCAAAGTTACTCTATGTCATGGAAAAACTCAACAAATGAGACAGTGCTGCCAACACTGATTGTAACACAAATCTCATGAAATTTGTTTACTGTTTGGGAGGATTTTTTTAGAGCTGCAGAGGAAAGAATCTGAGTGAGAATCTTCTTAGGCTTTATTTAAAAAGGAAGGACAACAGAGGAAAGACTCAGAATATGAAGCACACACATCCTAATGCCTCAGAAAACAGAGAAATAAAGCAACAGTGAAGGCTTTGATCTGTTTAAAATTTCCTACTTAAACTAATTTAATTATTTCTATTTTTCCAGTATATCTCCTGAGTGTTTGACAGCTTTGGGTGATTCAAATGCTGTGGCAAGAATCCAAATGGCAAGCAACAGGGGAACCTGAGTTAGTGAACTACGTTGTCATGGGCATTCCTACCAGCCCAGGTAAGAGAGCAGTCTGGCTGTGTCTGCGTGCTGTTTGTAAGCCAGCATCAGTGCTTATGGACACTCGGGGAGCAGCTCCATGCCAGCTGGGTGCAGGCCAGGGTGTGGCTGCTTCAGCTGTGGCCCTGGCTGGAGCCAAACCCAGCTCCTCCTTGAGCTGGCCCCGGTGCACGAGTGGTGGTCGGGGGGCTCACGCAAGACCTTGGGCTTGAAAATAGCGGGGAAAGTCTGAGAACACAGGCTGGGGTCACACGGTCTTGCATGTAAAAGGGCAAAGACTCCTTGCCAGCTTGCCTGATTCTGAGCTGCTCTGCAGGATGGGCTTGGGCAGAGGGCAGCAGCCCTTTCCACCAGCAGTGGGCTAAGAGTGGTATGTCTGCCCTGTGGGAACCGTGAGTCACTCGTCCCCAACTAGTGACTCCCTGTGACAGCTGGTGGTGGTCCTGCCTACCCCACAGGGACATTGTGGGATCTCTAGTGCCCACCTCTGTGGTCCCTGGGGCTGCACAGTTCTGCAGGGGCCAGAGAGGACACTTGCCTCTGACAGGGGCAAGTAGGGCTGTTGGGTGAGTGTTCCCCCTTTTCCACTCAGGAGGCACAGAGACACGGACTGTGGGATGCCTCTTCAAGCACTGAAATGTGGTGAATGTAGGGGATGGCTACAAACAGGCCACAGCCAGTTTGGGTAAGGAAATGAACTCACTGCCAGTAATAATATCAAAAGAACAGTAGAAAAATTACAGCTGTGAGCCTGGAATACAGCACAAACACAAAATAAACCATAAAAGCCCCCAGGGAGAACTGCAGAGGTGCCTCCACCCTTTTAGGTTGTCAGCAAATATCTCAATGGCAAAGTGAGTGGAAGGCATTGAAATGCACTCAAAATTCTGCATCCCTCCAGGCTCACAATGTATGCACCTCGTAACTCAAGAAATGCAGGCACCAGCTGAATGGGCAGACAACATTTTTAAACCTCTTTCTATGTATTTTTTTTTTTAATAGGAGAAAAGAGGCAATTGCACTAATGTATTACCAGGGTTCATTAATTTGTCTCCTTGAATAGCAAGATGAATGACAAACTCATGCTCAGTTATTTTCCAAGTCAAAGAATAGATTTAAAATTTTCTTTACACAAACAAAATTAATGGGGCAAAAATTTATCAGTTGCTGCTGGCAAGTCTCTTCCAATGAAAATAGGTGTCCTTCACAGACCAAAACCCTGTGCAGAGTCAGAGCCTGTAAGCAGTGCCTTGCATTTCTAAGCTTTTTTGAGCATGGGCTATTGTAGCGGGTTTAGTTTGCTTTCCCAGCCAATGCACCAGATGTGTAGGGGTTTGGAATCAAACCGGGCAGAAACACCAATTTTGTGTAGTGGTTTCAGTTCACCTCTGTATCTTTTGTGAGATAGGAGA
>VZTH01012113.1:0-67434 GCA_013397815.1 Aleadryas rufinucha
TTTGTTTTCAAACCTGTACAATGCACTGCTTTTCTTTTAGATAGACTGAAGTGAATTAGGTATCTTTTTTTTCTGTTCAGTTTTGTGAACTTCTTCTGGAGTTCCTCACTGTCTAACAGCTTGGTATCATTTTCAAATGTGAGGAATTTGCTGCATTTCCCTTTCTAGATCACTAGTGAAGAATATGAATAAATCTGGTCCTCATACTAGTCCCAACTAAAGTCCACTGCCAATATTTTCCTACTCTGTACAGCATTAGCCTTTATTTTCCATCCTTTATCCATCCTCCAGTAGATAAAAGGTCATTTCCTGTAACCCTTTGGCTATATAAGGTTGGGTTTTTTGTAACCTTTGGCATGTAATCTAGTCAAAGGCTTTTTGGAAATTCAAATGCACTACTCCCATTATCCATGTTATAATTCCAGCAGGCCAGGGAGCTAGGACACCCCTTCACTCCATCCATGCTGACACTTTTTCAATAGACACTGTTTATTCGTGTATTCAGCAATCCTTTTCTTTTCTACAGACCTGTTCTACAATTTTCTCATGAGTCAGACTCACTGCTCAGTAGCTCCCAGGTTCCCCCTCCAGCACTTGCTGTGGATAGCCAATAGCTCTGGAATATTGCATGTCATTTCCTTCTGAACTCTTGGGCAAATGTCATCTGGTCCTGGTGACTTATTAACTTATTATTCTGATTAGTCTAAATCCTTTGGGTATGCCTACTCCAAATCAAACTGTCTCATCTGAACTCGCTGCTACAAAAGTTATAGGTTATGGGAGCCTTACCAAGACTGAAGCGAAGAATCTACTGAGTTCCTTTGTTGTGGCTCTTTTGCTCCCAGTTGTACCTTATTTCCAGTCCTTAGACAGTCCCACCCTTTTCCACACAGGCTTCCTGCTTGTCTGGATAGGGCTGCTTGACATCCAGGAGTAAGATATATAGCACTTTCTGGGATGCTCTCTTCTCCCCTGTATATGTTCAAGTTTCAGAAAACATTGGTATTGTCACCTTGGCTGAGGTCCAAGGTAATATTCATTTTATACCCTATTTATCTTCACTGTGACACTCATGATTTTATGGGTGACTATCATATATCATATCATATCTCAAGGGAATGCTCCTGGCTGAATAGCCTTATCTAGAAAGCAAATCCTTTCCTTTCATATACTTGAGCACCCTTATCCTTCTCTGGGCCTTCAGTTGGAGATTTTTGGCTTCCTTACCTATTATCCTTTGCCTGGTTTGAACTGTGTTGTGCAATCTGGGATAATTTTTCTGGAATATAATGTGGAAAGTTGGGCATCCTGTAATCTTGTTTATTTTCTTTCCCAGAGCTCTAAGTTTGTAACAGATTCTGGCATGGGCATTTGCAACTCTTTTAAATCATATATATCTGTCCTCACTCCACATTCAAAAAGCATCCCGTATTTTTATTTGGGTTTTCTGGGAATAAAAAATGTGCATGCACACTAAGAACAGTGCCCATCATGGTTATTCATCCACAGCTGAACTAAGTTAGATGTTCGCCATCTGTCAGGAAACAAACTTGTCAGAAAGCTTACTCTGCAAATGAAAAGGGTGCAGTTTTTCACTGGATTAAGAAACTTAATCATAATCAAAGCATATCATGCTGTGAGGCATGCTAGAGCAAGAGAGTTATGCAGCTGCAAGCATGGGAAGAAAGGGCAGGAGCAATCCTCTGGGAGGCAATGAGCCATGGCCGGACTACACCTGACCAGCACACTGACTCTCTACAGGTGGGACAGATGCAGTCACAGACTGATTGCAGAGTTGATCTGGATGAATGCCAGAATCTGGCACATTTTGGACAAGCTGGGTTTGCTGCACACTTGCACAGCACCTGCATTGGGTGTCCATGCCCTAGTGCTGGCAGCAAGGGGCTGTGAGGGTGGCCTTTGTGAGAAGAAACCAGGACCTGCCCCTGCACTGGGCAGAGACAGTTCCAAATAGTTCCAAAACTGAGGCATCACACGACACATAGCTGAGCCTGTTAGCCATGCTGGTGGCACCTCTGTGAAAACATGTTTTAAAATGGGTTAGAAACCAGCAGAGCAGCAGAGAGAGAGGATTGAAAAAATGTGACAGAAACAACCCTGGAGACACCTAGATCAGAAAAGGAGAGGAAGGAGGTGCAGCAATTCCCCTACAGCCTATAGAATTCAATGGAGCAGATAGTCACAGTGCAGCCAGTGGAGTTCCCTATACCACAGCTACTGGATGTATCCTTGAAGAAATATGCAGCTCGTGGAGAGCCCACATAGGAGCAGATTTCCTGGAAGGAGCTGCAGCACCCACAATGGAAGCCTGTTTTTGAAGGACTGTATCCTATGGAAAGGACTCTCACTGGAGCAGCAGGAAAGCATGAGGAGGAAGAAGCAGCAGAGAGGAGCAGTTGTGCACAGACTGCAACCCCGCATTCTCCATCCACCTGTCCCACTTGGGGTAGGAGGAAGTAGAAAATTAGAAGATTTGGGGAAAAAAGGATTGAAATTGAACCTGGGAGGAAGGTCTGGAGTGGAGGGGAAGGTGCTTTGATTTTGTCTTGCTTTCTCATTACCCTACTATTTCTTCTTTCTTTTTTTAATGGGTAATAAATGAAATCAATCTTCTCAAAGTCAAGACTGTTTTGCCTGTGACAGTGACTGCAAGGGATCTCCCTGTCTTTATCCATGAGCTTTCTCAATTTTTCTCCTTCTGTCATGTTAAGGAGGGAGAATAAGTGAGCAGCTGGGTAGGTGTCTGGCAGCCAGCCAAGGTCAATTATTCAGTTGTAGTTATCATACTCCATGAATTACAGAAACAATATTTTGCAAGTACCTCATTTCACGTGCAAAGCAGAAGTACAGAGTACTCATTTAGATGATAAAAGGTTCAAAATGAGCTGGCAATGCTTGCTCACAGTCCAGAAGGGCTGTTGTACCCTGGGCTGCATCAATGGAAGCGTGGCCAGCAGGTCGGGAGAGGTGATACTCCCACTCTAGGAACCTGGTCTAGTGGAAGGTGTGCCTTCCCAATGCAGAGGGGTTGAAACTAGATGATCTTTAATGATCACTTCCAACCTCAACTATTCTTTGATTCTGTGATTTCTCAGGGCTGCCCAGTGTCCAGAAAACACATTGTGTCATCACTTCAAACACTAGATCCTAGTAGGATCTAGGCACATTTTTAGAAATCTGACAATCAGCAAAAAATGTGGTGATGGTGTAAAAAGCACAGAAAAATGCAGCAAGAAATAACAAGAAAGGTAAAGTTGGTCAGTCTGTACCAGATAATAAACAAGAAGACATAAGATTTTATTTAGAAAAGAAGGTGATGTCAAGTATCATCCCTAGTCATGGACATGGGAACTGCCAGCAGCAGCACTGTGTACTGCCTCTCTTCCCACTCCTTACATTCACAGCTGCAGTCAGATTCATCTGCTGGGGCACCCACCCTGCAGCAGTGATGGACAGGCTTCCCTGGAGAGAACCAGGAATGGGCTGGCAAGTTTACAGGGGTCTGCATCTAGCAGATGGACATAAGAGCCTTGGAATGCAGTATATCCTTGTTCCTGCACAGTGATCCAAGGGTCCCTCTGCGAGTGTTCAGACAAGAGTGTATCAGACACAGTCCCCATGGCCCTGATAACACAGAGTAGGAATGTTTGAGAAAGAGGTGGGGTTTTTTTGACCTTACAGAGTTCTTTATTCAAGCGATAACTTTATTATTACATAGTTTGCAGAAACTTTGGACTCAGTCCAAGTCACACTTGGCATTTTTCCAGCAGAAGGGTTTGTTGTAGTTGTAGGTATGGGAGGGGCTTGTTAGTTGTAAGTCTGTGCTGTTTCCCTCTCTTTCTACCTTTCTCTGTGTGCAGCTGTAATAAGAACAATAACAAGCTCCTTGAAAAGCTGCAGTTAGGTAGGGATATTCTCTTCACAATTCTGCAGAGTCTGTTCAGCTGCTACAGGACACAGGCTTAAAAATACATGGAAATAAAACGACTGCAAAGCATCACTTCAAACAAACAAATGAAAGAATGATTTAGCTCCGTGAAACTACTGTGTTTAGGACAAAAGAGCTAACGAGTAATACAAAACTGCAGGTGCTGAATCTGCATTGTTCAGGTGAAATGCCAAAAACCTTACAGCCATCCAGAGATGCCATTGCACTAGCTGAAAATGGTGAAAATATTTTCATGCATTTCAGTATGAGGTGGATTAGACTTGGCCATCGCAAATATGACAGGTAATTATCACACTGTGCTAAAGAATGAATTTGCAGCCTACTATCCTGTACCCTCAAAAAAAGCACTCTGCTTTGAAAATTGTAATTTTTTCTTCTCTTTTTACTCATTTGAACATCTAAGTATGCAGCAGTTACTGTAAGATGCAGAAATCACTGTAAGATTATTTAAATTGATTGCTTTATTATTAACACTGAAGATCAGTGCAACTTTAGTATTCTGATGATCATGCTCTCTCTGGAAACCTGTTTCAAATTAGCTTCCTTCTTTCTTATACAACCATTGAAAAAAATGAGACAGTATTCTGAAGCCAAGCATTCCTAAGCCTGTAAGATATCCCAATGAGGGCTCTTCATTCAATCTCAGTTTGT
Organism: Aleadryas rufinucha; assembly: GCA_013397815.1. Lineage (NCBI taxonomy): Eukaryota > Metazoa > Chordata > Aves > Passeriformes > Aleadryas > Aleadryas rufinucha. Next base: position 4,622 of record VZTH01012113.1, read on the forward strand.
TCTTCCTTGTGTGTAAGTGTTATATCATGTTTAATTTTAAGTTAATGGCAAGATATTCCAGATTCACAAAGGGAATGGATGATGCTCTGGGACAGATCTGGCGCCTGTAAGGGTAGAGACTATAGGCTGCTTCCTTTAAAGACATAAGTAGACATGCATTGGGTAAGCCAGAGGAAAGCAGGATGACAAGGGATGACCTTAAGTCTACATAGTTGAGTGCTTTTCTGGGAAATGGAACCTTCCTCAACCACAGACTGCTTTTGTCATTCTAGACATTTTTTTACATTTAACCTGCTGTCTTGGCCAATAAGTGAGCCTCATGCTTTGAAAATGTAGAGCCCTCATTTTTTTTTTGTTTTAATAAGAATTGTCGTATATTGTGTATTGATAATTGTGGTTTTCATTTCTCTGCCTCTGCTTATAGAATGAGAATAATGATACCACCTAATGTAATAGTCACTTTGTGGAGGTAACTATAATAATGCTTTTGAATTACTTAGCTTATTCTATTAACAGCAATCATGAAAACTCTGTAAAGAAAATGTAATTTCTTTTTAATACAAACCATGGTCTGAGTTGGGAAATTACTGAAAAATGTAAGTGCAGTTTCGTATTATTAAAGACAATCACAGTGTCTGCACATTGAAAGAGCAAATTGAAATTGCACAGAGATCCTCAATTCTGTCATCCTACAGGTTCCAAATGTGAATTTAAATTTTTTAATCTTTTTTAATTCTCCAGTTCTAGGCCTAATTTTTAACTTTCATTCCTAGTGCTCATTTAATCACTTGAAGCTCTGGAAAAGCAGATAGCAATAATAAGATGCTATGCTAGGAAGAGTCAAAAACCTGGAATTTGTTTTCTGATACCAAGTTAGTTATGTGCTATGTTAGTTATGTTAGTATGTTAGTTATTACGATGTCTTTCCTTCTAATTTCTTTTGCCATCCTTCCAATGCTTTTCTGCCATTCAGATTATCAATCTTCTACTTCCTAATTCCTTTCTAGCTTCCAAAGACTCTCAGTGGACTTACATACAGCACTATTTTGTTTTGCTGCGTTACAGAAAAAACGGTGCTTTACTTGTAGAGCTAAGAATATTCTGAGATTTAAAATGCAGTCAATCTTTGGCAAACATAGCAAATGGTGCTTTCCCTACTCTAATTAACTCCTCTGTCAGATTCTTCCCTCATTTAGCATGTTTCTCAACAAATTCAACCATTATGAGCCCTGAGCATCTAAAATTAAAAAAATACTGAAAAAACAGTAAAAATGCTGTATAATCTACATAGCTGATACTGGCATCCATGCATGAAGTCACACGGGATGGTATAAGAAGCTGAAGGAGCTCTGCCTGTTGGGATCCACAGCTGCAGAGGATGCAGAGTCCTGCTGAGCTTCTGTCCCCACAGCATGCTGCAAGGAAAGATTCTGCACCTGCACAATTACTAATCTGCTGATGTGCTTGCACCTATGTTCCCCCCCGTCATGCGGCACTAAAGGCATCTGAAAGGTTTCAGTCTATAAGAGGTGGGAAGTGAAATTTTACACAAGAAACCTTTGTTTTGGACTTCCGTTGGGACTCATAACTCATGAAACCATAATGTTCTAACGTAATCAGTCAAAATATTCTTGGGAAAGAAGCATTTTTATGTAATACTGCTAGCCCCCTCATCCTGAGCAGCTAGCTGAAATTGGTGGAGTTATGAGCTACTCTTGGTAGAAGCAAAAGTGGTTGGCAATGTGTTTCTTTGTTATTGTTCTTATTATTTTCAAGCAGGCATCAAGTTCCATATCTTTGCATTGAGGAAGATGAAAGAAATAAAAATGGGTTATTCATCCATTTTGAGTTTTCTTTTGGTGTACACCCCCCCCAAAAGCCCATTCATTTGTTGCTAGCTGAAGTCATGCCCTAGAGCTGGAGTCAACCTTTGGCCTCTGTCAACTTCACAGTTCCACCATATTCCTCCTCCTCTTGAAAAACCACAGCTCCACCAATCTGTCTTCTCTTGATAGCACCCACATGAAGTCCTTCTGCTTTCTGCAGTCAGATTTTTGCATTCCAATAAATAAAAGTGATGACAGACAACCTGGTTTTGACTGAGAGTTGACAGAGATTGATCCTCACATCACATAAATTAGCATAAGCTACCTAAAAAGTTTCAAAATGTGATATGCCAAGCTTGCTTTTATCTTACAGTAAATGTAGAAATCATAGCACTAAAAATAAACTTTACTAGCATGGAGGTTTCAGTTTTCTCATAGTCATTAGATCATAAAGACACCTCAGTTCCCAAATACTGAACATTCAGAAAGTGGCTTGATATTTTCTGGCCACCTGCACAGAACCAAATGCACCGCTGATACAAGAAGGTTCAACTCTGATTGCTTCATAAGCATTCTATTCATTTGCTTGCAAAATGGTACGTATAGTCAAGGAATTTCAAAAGGTTAAGAGATCACCAGGAAAGCAGGATATGAACACATATTATCTCATACCCCTATCATATGTGAAAAATTGACTATGTTCCATAATACAGTTATGACACTCCATGATATGTTTATAACTTACTGTCCATAAAAGTTGCCACTAAAAAGTCTTTCTTAGTTTGTAGTTGGTGTTCAATACAATCTCAGGTACCATATCTCCCTCTGTTTCACGGGACAAATTGAAGTGCTGAGGTACTTACTGTGGAAATTAGGTCTTCTTTATTCTGAACTTTCTGTTATTTTCCTCCTATGGACTGTGTGACATAGAAAACTTTTGCATACCTGGAGATGTGCTTGTTGTTCACCATGGCTCTTTTGGCAGGCTAAAAGCCTTCACCACTCTAGAGTAACTGAGAAAATAATAAAAAATAGGAGGCAACACTGTAGTTACAGTAAATCAGTGCATGTCCATAGAACTTTACATCAACTTTGGTGTGAAACAAGAAGGGCAGGCCACAATCTAAAACCTTCTATGGTGTCTGTATATGGAGGAACACAAAGAGAACACTCATCCAAAAGCAATCCAAACTCATCCAAAGAGTAATGGAGAGATGGACAAATTAGCTATCGACTCACATAAGCTGCTTTATGACTGTGGCCATTATCAGTGACATGCTGGAAGGTCAAGGGCAAGGCAGAACTGATTGCTTGGTCCTTCCCAGTATATTGATGGATGTAGGTCTAATAAAAATGTCTAATAAAAGCATCTCATATGCCATCAAATTTTGTGTCTCTTCTTGGGGAATTAAATTAGGCAGCTAGCTGTTAAAAATCACTATGGCTCAGAAACAGTGCTAATAAAATATGGAAATATACCTATAGAAACAGGAATAGATATGGCAATGCAACTTCACGAGTGCAGTTAAATCCTTCTTTGTTATCTGAATCTCTTGCTCATCTGAGTCAATTAAGGCCCATAGTGACTTGAAGAGCTTGTAATACCGTCTGCTGAAATTAGTTCCACAAAATAAGTTAGGTGGATTTCATCCAGCTTCCAAGAGAGATGTGTCTTCATCCCAAAATAAATCATCACTGCTTCTGCCACTAACTGGCATCTGTGCTGGTATTTTCAACAGAAGAGCTGAAGGCACTGCTAGATGATAGAGAATGAAATCCTTACTGCTCCTTAGGGCTGTCATTTGGGACAGGCATGAGACACGTGCAGTAGCAGGGAGCAAAGAGTGTCTGCATGTACTGCCTGAGAGCCTGCAGCTCCCCACTAACTCCACCTTATGGCCTCATGGCTGTCATCTGTCCTCAGACAGCTTTCATCTCAATTTCTTTGAGCAGTGTATGTGTGTGTTTGCCTCACGTTTTTTGAAGTACCAAAGCATTCCTTCCCTTTTTCTTTCAAATGGATCAAGAAACGAGGTGAACATGCTGAATGACTTACCAGCACATATAAAAAAGTTATTCTCACTTCCACCACAGTCACTGGGCACAAAGCCAGTTTCCTAAGACTTGTTTTAGGAACGGTTGACTTGCATCTGGGGTGAACAGAGGTCTTCAAATTGCAGACCTGTTGGTGTGATATACTTTATAGATTTGATATTCTGCATGTTTTAGTTTTTAAGAAAGAATAAGACAGAGTATAAATTACTTAGCATATTCTAGGTATGTAGGCAGGAACCTCATTCTACTATTTAAATATGACAATACCAAGTATGGTACCAATGCTGTCATTATTTGTGATCAGTTTATTGTTCATCCACTTTTTATGCCTTTGAGATTTCATTCAAAATGACTACGGTCCCTTTAATCAGCCTTTAAATTGGTATTTCTGCCCTTACTAGGAAAGTTCACATGATCTCTAATTCAAATGATTGAATATACTGAACAGAAAATAATTAACTGCTGTCCTCAGAAACAACTAGAGACAGACTTGTGAAGGCTGTCTCTGAGAAGCAGTCTCTGCCAAGGTTCCTCCTCAGCAGCTTAGAGCATTCCTTTCCCAAAACCTAGGTGTTACTAGGCCTTGCTACAATCAAAATTTAAATGCTCCCATATGCTGCAGCAAAATATGGATAGAGAAGTGCAGTGTATAACAAAAACATAATATAAAAGAGCTGAAGGTGCTTAGAAAATTTACTTGATTTATCATATTTCTTATTATTGGCATAGAAAAAATAGCACTTTAATACAAGAACTAGAGGAATAATTCAATACAAGAACTAGAGGAATAATTCTTCATTTGACATGTTTCATCTACTTGTCAGGATAAAATTCCTTCAGAGACTTAGATCAGCACCAGCTTTTAACTCTCAAAAGCAAAATGACTAAGAAGTTTCCTAGTGTTATAGTGAGGCCATGTATGAAGGACAAAAGTGTTGGTATCTTTGTGAGTTTCTCCATCTTTTCACCGTTTGCCTTTTTTAGACCACCATGTTTCAAAAGTAGACTGCTTTAAAAACACACGGAGTGTTTTACATACAATCAAAAAAAAAAAAAAAACCAAACCAAACCAGTTTGTGAATTAAATGCACTTATTTTAGTGAGTGTACAGACTTTTTCACCCATAGGAAAAATATGCATTCAAATAAATATCAAAAAATCAAAATCTTGTCTTGGAGATAAAAAATAATGTGACAACTTTATAATATTTTTTAATCCATATCTTCATCCTTATTTTTACAGTATCAACTTTGTGTTCTCAAAACCAGGTTTCATTTCCACAGATGTTTGTCAAGTATACCATTTCCAGCAGTTAAATATTTTATAAGAAATGTCAAGGCTACAGTGTTAAATGCTGTAACCTGCTACCACCACATTATTACTCCTTTTATCAAGCAACAGTTGCAAAAAATTAATTAGATATCTTTTTTTTCAAGGTCTTAGCCTGAAGATCTAAAAGGCACTGTATGATTTGAACTAATTTATTTTTTAATCTGTAGTTTAAAGTGAAAACTGAGACAGTTATCTCACACAGGCCTATGCTTACATTACAATAATCATCCAGGCTGACAGATTCAGTTTGGCCCATGCTGGGGATCAGAACAGCTTACAAGCTCTACATCCTGACTGGAGCACTTTGGCAAAACAAAGTGGAAAAACCTGTATTTGTATAGACTTTCATACCTCAAGCCACTGCAGTCAGGGTTGAATTGATATTGCTTCATAGTTTTCTTTACAAGTCTAGTGGAAAAAATCATACGGTATTTACTAGTGTTGCAACAGCTATGTCTTGCAACAGAAGTTATCTGCAAGTACAAATGTGTGTCTGTAAAAAGGGAGAAATAAGAAGCAGTAATTATATTAGTTTCTGATAAGACCATCTGATGGATTTTTTACAAGGACAAGTAGTGACACGACTAGAGAGAATGGCTTTATACTGAAAGAGGGTAGTTTTAGATTAGTTATTAGGAAGAATTCCTTTACTCTCAGTGTGGTGAGATACTGGAACAGGTTGTCCAGACTAGTCTTGGATGTCCAATCCCTGCAAGTGCTCAAGGCCAGGTTGAATGGGGCTTTGAGCTGTGTGGTCTAGTGGAAGGCGTCCCTGACAATGAGAGGGGGGCTAGAACTAGATGAACTTTAAAGGTCCCTTTCAACCCAAACCCAACCCAAACCATTCCATGATTCTACTATTGCTCAGCTTACTCAAAACTAGCCCTTCTATGCAATGGAAATTATTACAGTAGAAATATACTGTACCATGCTCATATGTGTGCAGCCTGTTCAAACTCAGGAAGCTCTGTGGGCAGGTTTGGTGGTTTGCTTGCATATGAAGAAAACAAAATTAGTTTTTAGCAGCTACTGCATCATTAGCTGTCTCTTAGTTTCTTTCAGCATTGAAGCCTAATGTTTTGGTTTTGTCTGATATACAGGTTTGCATTTTGTTCCTTGCTTTGTGTTGTGTGAGAGAGCTCTCAAAGCACTGGGATAAAACGACAGCACTGTGTCCTTATAGGAAGCTGAGTCCTACATCTGAGAAAGTGTCCCTGGCTATCTAGCATGTAAGGCAGATAACCACAGTGATGTCTCTTCATATGACATATTTTCTATTCTGATCATGTGGCAAATGTCCATCTTGGTCACACAGGTTTGAGGGGGAGGTCATGCTGTACTTCCTCAGCACTTAGAGAAGTAACAATTCATGCATAGCCATTTATTCTGAATCTGTGATTGTGAAGTTTTACATAGGTTTTACCAGGGTATGAGACTAAGATGAGAATACTTGTTTTCTTCCTTAGTGATGAGCACCCTGGCCCTCTGATTTCAAAATATCTTGTAGCCTTTGGGAAAGGATCTATATTGCCTGAAACCAGTGATGTTGCAGGCATGTGTTGGGCAGTATGTCACTCTTCTGGTGAGCTCAACAAAGTCAGAGGAAGACTGTCATCTTTTCAACCCTGCCTACTACCCCTGCAATCTTCTTTCAGACTGACATGGATCACATGTGTTGGCATACTTATGGAGCCTGATGTACCCGAGGCACAACAGAGGTGCTGTGCCTGTGCAGAGTGAACTTACAGGTACGTGCTGCAAAATCAGCGCTCAAAATGAGTCTTACTTCCAGTGCATGCACAAATCAGTTGCACAGTGGATCCCATATGCTATAAACCTCTCAGGCTGTGCCCACACACTATAGCACAAGTAAGCACTAGAGAAGTGGCTATATGTCCTGGATTTGCAGACATGCGGACACTGAGATACTTAGAAATCCTTGACAAATGGCAACAACCCCAGTAATTCAAAAGGTGATTCATAAAAACAGTAACCAACTGCCAGAGCTGGTAAAGCAAGAGTGTGCAGTGCCCGGCAGAGCTGTGCTGCAGACTAGTTTTCCACTGTGGTCCCAACTCAAGTTCAGTCATAATGCCAGACTGCAGTATAATCAGGGAATGATAACCATTTACATTACAATCAAACCAATTTAGGTTCTTAGATTATTTCAGAGAGCTTGGAAACTGTTTAAACATTGCATACACTAAACGGAGAATAGGAAGACTGAGGGAATATATTGGACTGGAAATCCATGTAAGAAATGATGAGGATAGGCGTAACTAATCTTCCCCTGATATCTCTGATGTGTCTGGGGGGGGGGGGGNNNNTTGGGGGGGGGGGGGGGGGGAGTTCTCCACTCTGTGCCAAATTGACCTGAACTTAACTTTATACCTATTGAGTGCTTTTTCAGCTGTCTTTTTCTGACTGACCAGGTAGTCAATTGAGTGGAGTAGTTGACTCAGGAAAAATAACTCCTTGTCTTGCTCTTGAATCCAATATTTCCTTTTTGTATCCTGGAGAAGTGTTAAGTTCTAAGACTGAAAAATCCTATCCAAGAGCAAGAAATTCACCAGTGGAGTTCCCAATCACTGCAACATACAGGGAAATGAAATCTGTCGAAGGACGCCAAGACAAATTTAGGCAGGAGCCTAAAGATACATAAATTTCACATTGAGTCAAAAGCACACAGAGGTTTTGCTTAACAAAAACCCTGAAGTTTTATTTAAAAGCAGCCCATTAAATACAAAATGTTGCGACAGAGTACATGAAAATGTATCCACAGATGGACTGATTCAGCTTACTTTGAAATCGAAGAGAGGAAAATTGGCAACCCAGTATTTTGGAAAGAAAAACAAGAAATAAGATCATCTTTGAGGCAGGAAACTTGAGTGTAGGTTAGCCAAGGAATGCTATAACAGAGAGAAAAGCCTCAGTTTTGAGGTAGGCTCAGACACCAGCCTTTCATCTGCTTCCGAGTCACTCTGTGTTTTCCATCTATGGCATAGTAGTTGTTATCCCATAACATGACTGGATGTTTGACTAAGCAAGAAACAAAGTTTAATCACCACATAACAGATAATTTGATATTTGATACAGCCAGCAGCTCTTGCTCACATTTGTCAAAATTTTGCCTCATGTGGTTCATACAGTCGTGTTCATACAAGGTGTTGGGCAATAGAGGGAATGGGAAGTTTGCCATGACTTCAAAGCAGGCAGGATCTCCCCCATATTCATCACATGGCAGTATATTCAGCATGATAGCAAAAGTGAGGATTGTTTAAAAGTCATTTAATATGTGCAAGGAGTATTAAGTAAGTAGTCAATGGAGAATCCAACCAATGCCTCATCTTTGCCAACACATATCTATCCTTCAAAAGGCATACTCTTTTGCTTTGTTTGGTTTCTAAAATGCTCATACTTGACTATTTTAGTCAAGTGGATGGTAAATTAGCACTGTTTTACAATCTCATAAATTGGCAGATTAAAACTATATGCTTGAAATGCTGCTCCACTGAAATTGATACAAAAACTTTCCTGGATGTTGCAAAATGCCAGGATTTCATGCTGCCTCAGAGGCAGTATCTGAACATACTGTGTCTATCAGTTGTGACTGTTGACTGGAAGACAGTCAGACTTTTTATTACCTTCAGCAAATGTTTACATTCTACAAATGTGTAAGAGCCATTGTAATTTCCCTTAGGAATCTAGAACCAGTATTTCCTTAATAGATATGTCAACAGTCCCTTTAGCTCTGTATTTGACAGTGGCTAATACTATATATTTGAGAAAAAAGGTCAGGAAAAACCACAAATAGAACATAACATAATTTTTCATGGTAGATCCTACCATGATAACCTGGTTATTTGCAATAAAGAAATTTCCAGGGTCTTGGTTTCAGCTAGACAATTGAGTTGAATGTTAATCAAATAAAATTTTAGAAAATACAGTTTTAATGTAATCATAGAAATGTGGAGGTTGACTGGTTCATTCCCACTCAACGCAGGACTATAGCGTGCCTTGCCTTTAAACCCTTCCTCTCTCCCTCATTATACAGGTTAAAAGAGCAATTGTATTATTCTCCTGGCTTTTTCTTCAGGCTGGACAAACTCCTTGTCATGCTCCTACCCTATCACCAGGTTAGTGGCTCATATTCAACTTCACATCCACTGTGACCTCCACCATGAGCCCTTCTCATCAGTGCTGCTATTCAGCCAGTTAATTCTCAGTGCATGGGGTAATCCTGCTCCAGGTGCAGAATTTTGCACCTCTGCTCTTACAACTATATGAAGTTTCTGTTAGGCCAATCATCAAGTTTCCAAAAGTCATCCTGGACTGAAGCTCTTCTCTTTGGCGGGCCACTCGTTACCCCGATTTAGTGGATTTTTAGTAGTTTTCATCACATTTAGTCATTCTAATTGTATATTTGACATTGTGCATCACGAAATGGGTATTGGAGCTTTTCCCAAAACATTTTAGTGTGAGAATGCCAAACAACCATGAAACACATGAAGAGCAAATAGCCTTTTTTTGAAAAATCTGGTGAGGCTTTGAAGTCACTGCCATCTCCATAGCTGTTTTCTATTCTCTTGTTCGTGTAGATCACCAAGTCAAAGTAGCATCAGTCCATAGGTCATGTTGCCATGTTAGGCTAAAAGTTTGAGACAGGAGCAATGGCATCACACAGGACTGGAAAAGAAACAGACACGTACTCGCTCTGTGAGCCGAGCTGTAAGGGCTGTAAGTCCCTTGACTGCAAGATTAGCACGTGAGAAGTGAAAACTAAACAGAACAGGCAAGGAAGTTGTTTTCATTGGGTGAAGACAGGATTGGATGATCATCTAAGGCACAAAAGAAGGCATATAATTTTAACTAAGACTCATAACAAAATATGCTGGACTTTGAAAGAGGAAACCTAATTATATGAATATGTTTTGTGGTTCTGAAAAACCAGTAATATTTCCATGTCAGATTTTTGCTTCTAAAATGGAATATCATGTATAAGTACTTCAAATATATACTGAAAGAAGTAGTCAGTTATTAAGTACTGTCAAAAAAGTACTAGCAACAGCAGTGCTATATGACCACATCACCACGGACACTACTGCCTTATGTTCAGGTGTGGCTGTTGTCATTTACATGCCTATGTATAGCCAGCCTGCCAGAACTCCATTTATATCTGTGTAATTTTATACAACAGCTTGTAATAAATGGTTATGCACATGCTTGCAGGATTAGGCTCTGATCTGGAATACAGACTCATTAGAGCATCAGCAAGAAATGCAAATTTTTTTTAACACAATAGAAGATTTTAATATTTCAAAATTTGGAATGAAACCAAGGAGTGTTGAATCTTTTCATGGCATGATGCCTCAGCTCTGGGGAAGCCTGTCAGCCGAGCCCCCACATGTCTGGGGAATTGGGATTGCCAAGAAGCCACAAAGTGGAGGGTCCTTCCATCCCAGCTCTCAGCATTCTGTCAAAACCAAGGCAAAGCAGTCTGTAAGCTCAAGATCTCCTAGAGCCAGCCAAACGGCTGTTAAGAAGGGAACTGGCAGGCTCATTTGTCTTGGAAACCTGCCTAGATTCCATTGGAAATTGGTCAAAAATGGAAATTCTTTTGTGGAACATTTTGATTTCAGTGAATGGCATACCCTAATGAAGAAGTATTTCATCAGAAATTTTCTAGCCAGATTGTTCTCTGTTGGAAGTAGATAAAGCTATTTTAATGGGTTTTTTTTCGTTTGTGGTTTGTTTGTTTTTTCTCCCATTCCCACACGGTTTGGTCAGATCAGGTTAAAGAGTAAAGCACTCTGAATGTTCAGTGGCATTTGATTCTGAGGTTTTGCTCCAGGAACCCCTCCCTCTAGCTGAAATCCAAGTTCCAGTTCCATCATTCAGGCTTCAGTTAGGGAAATTGTTATCAAGCAAAGCTGATACCAGAATATAATTAAGTGCTTTCTACTTCCACATTTCTTATATGCCCATAAATGCTCTTAAGTTCAGAACAATTAATTGAACCAGAAGCCTGCTTCTGATTAAAGACAGGCATTAATACCAGATTAGTCCTAAATACTGGAAAGGGATATTTCCTATGGAAATCCTGGTATATCTTTCTGTAAGCAGTTTTTATTCACTTAGACAGCTTCTAATAGTGCTACAAAAAATAAAATCTTGTAGCCCCAAAAGCAGGTTCAAAAAGTGTAGGATTTTCTGGTTATTCCAATTCTAAAATGGTAGTAAGTAAAAGACCACTCTGTGACTGTAAACATATTTTTAGGGTAGGTGGGCAAATGTCAGATTAATGTAATTTGTTGCTGTGAAATCAATGAGACTTCTGTTAAGAAAGAAGAAATGTTTCTTCAAACTCCACAAAGACTAAATATCTTTCCTCAGTTAATCATCAGAGGCTCTATCATGCTAAAGAAAAATAAAATTACTTATGTGAGTGATCTAACCAACTATAGAGGCCATGCAGATAGGAGAAATGCAGTGGCTGTAATATGGTAGGGGGGGTTGTGGACTTTGTCTTTTTTGAGATTTTCAGGTGAAATCTTGGCACACAAGACCTGCAGAAAACCTCCATGACATGGGTGCAATACTGCTGAAAGAAAAATGCACTCAGCTGCGTAATGCCAAAATCCCTGTGCTACTCCCAGTGGTTTATCCTGTCCTGTCCTAGTAAAGAACACTGCTCCCACTGGCACTCCAGATGATGAAGCATTGAATTGCTAAATAAGCAGCTACAACCAATCTGTAAGAACCTGTGAAGGTTTTAGAGAACAGGAATATCCAAAAAGTTCTTAACAGAGAGCAGAAATGATATAAAAAAGGCTACAACTTAGAGTTCAAAAAATCAGCTGCATGAATAAAGGACTGTAAACTCTCAGCAGGGTGGCAGATCCACAGATGAGGATGTAGGGGTCATACACAGCCACAGCCAAGCATCAGCCAATGAAATTGCCATGGCAAAAATGGAAGAAAACATCATGTAAGAGTACTGTGTGCCATAGATAATTTTATGTTGGTGATTCCTAAATAGGAGAGGCGTGTTGAGGTTTGGCTACCATGTTTCAAAGAAATTGTAATCCAGAGAAGGAGACTGAAAGTCTGTGAAACATGATCGGTGAATAAGGATTAGAGGGAGTGCGACTATTTTGCTTAGGGAAGGCTGAGAGAAAAGAGAAGAAAACGTCTTCAGACAAGAATAGCACAAACAAGAATAGCACAGGCAAAGCAAATAGGTGATTCTCTGTATGTCATCATTGTAGATGAGAGGAAGAAATGAGCATGCACTACAATAAAGAAGGTTAGGTCAGATGTTAGGATCATAAGCATAGATAGGTAATGGCATGGGCGATTTACAGAGACCAGACTATGCCTCACCAGATGGAGTGTGAAGAAAAGTTTCATGGCTCTGATGGGAAGTGAAAAGGTGAATTAGGAGACCACCAGAGGCCCCTTTCAGCTTCTTCCTGATATCTATGTGTCTTTATCTGATCAACCAGTCAGTTCTAGCAAATTCTAAAAGGAACGGATTTAGGGATAATTTAAGCCATTTTACTCAGAGAAGTATCTTCAGTGAATTTTTAACAGAAATACAGCATTTCAAGAAAGAAAGTACATAAAAAGGATAATTTGTAACACAAATCTGTTACAGCAACAACTCTGTCTAGTCTAAGGTGAGTGACTTTAATTTCAATATGTCCTGCCTAGAAACTAACTGTGCAACAGCATAACAGACTTTCACTCCTCCAATATTTTCCTTTCCTTTTCCTTTATGCTCTGTTTGCAGTATAAAAAACTGATTGCAAGAAATAAAAGTTAAAATTCAAGTCTTGCCTAGATTATTTTTTAGGTAGTTAATAGATTTTCCTTTTGACAAGATTTATTGCTGAAAATTAAAAAAAAAAAAGGAAGAAAACCAAAACACAACAACCCCCCCCCCCCCCCCGTCCCCCCAAACATGTCACAAACCAATGAACAAAGGAGAAAAAGAAAAATCACATTCAGGCAAATACAAATGCCAAAAACCAAAATTGCTGTCTGTTTTGTTTTAGGAGTGTTGCTAGAAGGGACTGTTAGCGCTTTATTTAAGAAATGTAAGATATTTTGTGCACATACACTGCAAGGCAAATGTGCAATGTCACATTCTGTAGAACTAGTGAAATTTCCTACAGAGACATAGGGTCAAAAGACAGGCCACGGCCTGCTACGCAGACCTGGTGGAAAAAGTTCATGCTTCTTTGGAGAAATTTGCCTTCCTCTGGATGCTGTGCACCTCTGCGTTTTTAGGGGGGGATCTAGGAGATTTTTCCTGTCTGGACAATCTACAAACTAGTATTCAAGTTGAAACGTGAACACAAGTTTAACAAACTGGGTGAAAGACCCAGCAAAAGCAGAGCACGAAACACCACAGCACGAAAGGGTGCCTGCCTCGGAATAACTTACAGACTGCATCTTCTTGTATCTTATGAGCTCTTTCTTTCCTTTGATGCTTGTACAGCACATTGTTGCAAAACAAAGCAAACATTCTTCCAGTGTCCTTATTTGAACTAAAATGTAAGTTATCTGCAGTTGTATCATACAGAATATATATTTTTAAAATTCAGTAGAAGTCATACTATTCTTTTGTCAGAAAATCTATGGTATTAGGCTTGTACACTACTGAAGTCAGTAGCATGAGAAACAGATAAAAGTGCTGATGTATAGGGAGGGACTGTCCTGCTGCAAAAAGGAGGTGTCTGTTCTAACAAGGCTGTGCTTAATGAGACTATTATTAGAATTAGCTGGTTCTCATACCATACCACTTTAGCTATTGAGATAAGCCTCCTTCAAAGTCATCTGAGTTTAAGTGACCACATCAACTCTGTAGCAGAAAGAAGTAGCCAGTGAGAAATATTTTTTTTTCCTAAACTACTGAGCTCAGAAAACCACCATGCCTGTGGTGAATAGAGTCTCCGCTACATTTGTTTTATTGTTCAGAAAGGCTGAACCTCTGTCCCAGCCAGAGGGGTTTTTGAGACAGGAGTTGAGCAGCTGCAGGCAAAGTCCGAGTCTGCTTGCATTTCACTATGAGTGTTACTGTGCTACTTTGAGATGCTCAGCAATACCATTGCTACATAGATACATAGAGACATAACACCAGTGTGAAGATAGCAAGTGAACAGTATCAGAGGGCATATGGGTTAAAAGAGGAGCTGAAAACTTCTGAGTCATCCCAGAAGTTCTCATGTTTCTGGTTCTTTTGCCCATAACTGCAAAGCAATGCTTTCTAACCTCGGCATCCTAACTGCCACCGCTTCAGTATTTTAGTCTCAGAGTACTGTATCTTCTGGCCCTTGAAGAGACAATTTTTGCAGTGTGATCTTATGGCTGGTGAGCCATAAGCTCTGCTGCATCACCATGTATCTGTTTCTGGAGTTTCCACAGTTACCAGAGATACTTTCACTAGATTTGAGCTGCCTGTACTAGCTTGAGCCTAGTCTGGTCTCTAGATAAATCCCTTTGACCTGAAACCTTCTGCATTTTGGTCTGCTGCACCCAAAGTGTGTTTGCTGTCCAAGTTCTCTTTTTCACTTTCAAGGTCAGTCAGATGCCTCCAGTACCAGTTCTGTAACTCTATGTTTAGAGCTAGAATCCCCTTTTCAGGGCTGTGCCTATCTATCCCAGCTAAGGATGCAATTTCTTTTCTGTCGTCTAGCCAAGCATGGCAGTAGGGATGGAGTGATCACCACTGCCTCTGCACTTTTTATCTTACTCATCACTTGAAGCTCAGATGGATGAGGTCTGGTCATTCCATTGTGGTGAAAAATGTGCGAGCTGGCAGAATCCTTAACTATACAGGCTGTTTTCTACTTCAAGATACATAGGATTTAATGTTTTTTATTATAGTAGCACCTAAGGGCCCAACTGAGTACAGTCTCTACCCTGCAGATATTTGCTGAGCTGCCCTGTCTTTCTGCCCCATCACCCTGAGAGTTTTCTCAGAAGACGGAATTCTTTCTTTTCCAGTAGAAAAACACAGACACGATAACTACTGACAACGGTTTATATGTTGGTAAGACAGGGGGAGTGGTTATCTTGATTAAGCACTAAGGTGTGGGTGGACATAAAGAGACTGTCCATCAATTCCTCTCTCATCATTTGTGATGTGTTGTAGAAAACAGAGCACATTCCTCACACATTCACACAGGTGGGGGGAAAGAAGACTTATGGCTTCTAGCAACAGGAGGAAGGCTCCCACTCCTTTCTGCAGATCTCCAGCTACAAAATACTGAGTACCCTGGCAGCAGGGTCTAGGAGCTTGGTCCAGGAAAACAGTTGCACCAGCTAAGCCTGAACCTGCAACAATACCAGGTGGAAACTGCAAGTGATAGCAGGGACAGACTCTCTGCTATGGGGAAGAAGGTCCCCATAGGTTGACCTCACCTGCTGGCAAAAGGCATATTCTTCTTGCTGGGGCTTGTATCTCAGATACTGAAGAAAGACTTGTGGGGCCTTAGACTATTATCCTTTGTTACTCTTCCGCAGGGGCAGCAATGATATTGGCCATGGGAAGCCGTGAACATATTAGGCATAACTCTATGGCTCTGGTAGAGCGGGACATAGTGGTGGTTTTCTGGTTGATCCTGCCAGAGAAAGGAAAGACAGGTCTTGAGGAGGAGTGGACAGACACTGCAGATCATCAGCTGGCATCATGCAGCTGGCATCAATATAAGGGATCTGGTTTTTATGATTATAAGATCTTATCTGAATGTCAGCAACTGCTAGGAACAAACAGGGTGTTGCTGACAAAGGGGAGCTAATGCAGCTCTGCCATATGACTGGCAAACATGGTAAGGAGAGCGGTAAATTTGGAATGACAAACCAACAGGAAGGGAGATGATGGTCTACAATCAAGTAAGGAAGTGGTGTGGGATGAGATGTAATAAACAGAATGGGGTGAAAGTGGTCAACTTAAGCAAATACACAGCAATAAGGAAGTGCCAACAGTATGGCATTATGGAAAAATCCCTCATATCTTTTTCTGGGACATCAGCTCAACCTGGTGCCTTATCTGACGTGCTTGTACATGAATGCATGCAGCATGGAGAATCAATAGGGGGGATTAGAGGTCTGAATGCAGTTGCAGAGCTACAATATCTCATTGGGATCGCCATGATGTCATGGCATAGTTCACACGTGGGGGTGGTGCAACTGACGGATACAGGCAGCTTAGCGAGGACTGGGAGGGAGGGGAGGAACTGACCTTCTGTGCAAGAGCAGCAGCGATGCGTGGAGCTCTGCCCTGGGAAAGGTAGGATCTGGTTGAGAGCCTGTGGATGAGGAAAAATATCTCACTAAAATGAAACATTAATAAACTTGGAGGCAAACTCCATATGTTTTCTATGACAAAGAGTTACATTTGGATGAGGTTTATTGTGTGGAAGAATTCTCATGCTGTCACAAGATGTTTAGAGTGGTGCTCGTGACCTTTTACAATTCAGCTCATGAACAATACAATCTGTAGTCTGTCTGCCTCAGGACATCTACAATTTCCAGCTGGTGATGCTTGTTCTTGATCTCAATGAGTACAAACTCACTTGGAAATGTTCCTCAGATGCTTCTTATCTAAAACTGGAGCACTGATTTTAGTTCCATACCCATTGTTACCCAGACATCTCATATCAGACCTGCTATTTTGGCTGCTTGAAAATTAACTTTTGATAGCAATGGGGTGAAAAGTAACCGAAATATATAATGAATGTATATATTTTAAATTCTACCACATCATTGGACAAACACTAAATAATACATTCTCTTTCAGACACACATCCATACTGCTTGTATAAAACTTGATAACACCAGTTGGAAAGCCAACAGGATGTCATTTTAAGGAAGATTTTTTCATACATGTTCTCACACGTTTGGAAGAGGCAGGAGAGAAGAGAGGAGTGAGCTTTATGTTGTACTTATACATTTTAGTTTCTATTTATAGTTAAAAGACTCACAATTTAGTGAAAATCACATTTTCCAATTTCTTCAAGGCAAACCTCCTGCAGCATTCTCTAAGGAACTTTTTTCTCTTTTATTTATTTTTTTTCCCTCTCTATAATATGTAAAAAATGACTTAGGGTTGCATCTTATTTATCACAGCACTGTACTACTGGTGATATCAAATGCAAAGTGTTTCCTATGCCTGTGCTACTGTGTTGAGAAAAGTAACTTTTATGCCACAGATATTCCAAATTTTGGAGAGCTGGGTCTCTGCTGGTAATCTGAGGCTGGCTCATTCAAAGTGCCATGGAAAGATTTGCTAGGGCAGAAGTATTTCATAGCATATTCATATAGCATATGAACATAAAGTTTAGGCTTACAGGGAAATAGTACTTTTAAAAGTCACCAGAAATTGCTTTGATACCAGAACTGAGAATCAAGACTGGTGACTAATTAGCAGAACATCTATTGCCAGAGGCAATAATCAACAGAACAGAGGTAAAGCACCTGAAAGGGTTTGCTTCTGTATTTTATTTTATTTTCATTTATCTCTGTAATCCCTAGGATGCTAAATGAGGCATGCAGAACATCTAGTTTTCCTGTAACTACATGAAGGACATGTTTTCACTTTCAATAAAAACCAAAATCATAGTATAATGCTATAATTTCACTTAGTAAAAAGATGTAGTTATGAGAGAGACAAGAAAGTTCAGGTCAAATGCTAGAGACACTAGCAAAGAAATTTTCAAAGATGTGAATAAGGACAACAAGGTCATCTCTGTTCAGGCCCAATGCGCTCAAATTCTTAAGATACTTTGGTCTCTGATGTTCGCATAATAAATAGGCATAGCATATGTTTTTCCTAAACAGTGTAATAATAAAAACAAGTCATTTTGTTGATTTATTTTTAAATCAATACAAACATTTTGGAATTAAAAATTGCAAATTTAGAACGTATTAGGTCACAATGAAACATTTAGAATATATGTGGCTATGAAACGTGTTTCATGACAAACTTAATCTATAGAAGAAAAAATGGTCAGTTCATCACAGACAATAATAAAAAGCAAACTCCTGTAGGTATAGATATTTATACTTCCTATGGAAGACCTCTACTTAATGGGCATAGCAATTTTAATATATGAAAAAAGGGACAATTACAAGACAAATTAAAAAGAAAAAAGGAAAAGAACTGTGAGCCTTTGTGAGACACTGGGAGGGCTGGCATACCCCTTCTGCTTTGGTTCTGTCAGCTGCCATGTTTCCAGGGAAGTGTGACTCTACACCCTCTGTGTGCTGTGGCACCTTTTCAGCCAAGTAAATAATCAACGGGATTCAATTGCAGCCATTCTCAAGTTTAACTTATTTCTTTGACTTTGATACAGATGTATTCTGAAGTGTTGGTTATGGTGCAGATAATATTATTTCTTCTTTTAATAATTTGATACTGCTTCTTATGTAATCTTTTTAAAATGTTTCTTTCTATTGCAAACATTTGCTTATCAAAGGAGTCAGCCTCTGTTAGCATACTGACCTTACTAATGTGTTACTGTAGACAGTGCCACCTAATTAGTAATCAGGGGAACATGGTTAAATTTCATATATTAAGCACTAACTGTCAAACTATGGTATATCTATATCATCATTTAGAACTAAAAGCTATAAATACCTTCTTGTCTTGAGCAATGCTCCCACTGGGTACTCCTTTGGTTATTTTGAGATTACAGTATGCCTGAAACTTCATTGTGTTGTGAAAAGTTACTAAAGAAATTACTTGACTGATGTTCAAATAACCATCCCATACCGAGGACCAGTTTGTTTCAAAGTACGCTATTTTAAAACCAATAAAAGAAAGATCTATTGACCAGAAGTCATTAAAATAAGACATGGAAACATCCTTTTGTCTACCTGACACTAATGATGTGCGATATGCCCTATATTTTGGCTGCGGCTTTGTTCTCTGCTGAGAGCAGTGCCATGCTGATTTTGTAAAAATGCTCTCTTGCTGGTTTGACAATAGTGGAATTTACAGTCTGGAGCTCTGCCTCCCCAGCACTTTTTGCATACTCACCCCAGCAATAGTCCAGCTGAGGGAGTTAGACCAGTAGAAATCTTCCACACAATAAAATGCTGTTCTTCCTGCTTTCGTCTCCACCTACCCCAACTACCCCTAACTCCCCATCTACCCCAACTCGTGGCAGCGTTAAAGGATAATCAGTGCCAAAAAAAGAGGACAAAGAAGAGACAAGGGATTATATTTTCTTCTTATGCAATAACACAGATTGGCTCAGTCCTGCTAATCGTAATGGTTTTAAAAGAAAAAGGTTAGACTTTATTTTAAAACAGAAAATGCCATTTCTCTTCGGTAACAGAAGATAACTTCTGGTGTGCTTGGGGAAAAAGAAAAAAAAAAAGNCTGCCCGGCCCGGCCCAGCCCGGCGCGGGGGTCAGGGCCAGCCTGGAGGCGGCGGTGGGGCAGGGAGCGAGCGCCCGGAGCTGCCGGAGGTGGCCGCGCAGGAGGAGGAGGAGGAGGCGGCACCGGGTGGCGGCGATCGGGCCGGCAGGACGCCCCGCTCCAGGGAAATGAGAGAAACGCTGGCAGCGTGGCAGCCCCTTCCTGCTGAAACAAAGNAAAAAAGTGTGTAAAATGTAACAGAAAACAAGTAGAAACATCTTGGTGCCCAAGTCCCTCCCGGCCCGGGCACCAGGCTGACTGGGGCACGCCTGACACGCTCTGTGCGGAGGCGCTCCCGCGGATTCCCCGCGCAGGGCAGCGCGCAGCCCCCGCGGCGCTGGCGGGGCCGTGTCCCGGGGCGGCCCTCGGGCGGGCGGNCGGCGGTGGGGCAGGGAGCGAGCGCCCGGAGCTGCCGGAGGTGGCCGCGCAGGAGGAGGAGGAGGAGGCGGCACCGGGTGGCGGCGATCGGGCCGGCAGGACGCCCCGCTCCAGGGAAATGAGTGAAACGCTGGCAGCGTGGCAGCCCCTTCCTGCTGAAACAAAGTCAGCTCGGTGAAAACGGGCTGACTCGGCTGCTGCTCGGTGGTGGTGCTCCCTTGGCTTTCTCGCTGGAGTACGGGACCGCGGACGCTGTTGGCAGATGGGTTATAGGGCTCTGCCCTTGTTTAACTAGAACGCTAAATGCATCGTTACAGAGAGCAGCCGTGAACTCTTAAGGAAGTTGAATGTGCTGCTTGCAGGGAGATACTTGTCGAAGCAGCCTGTGTGCCTTTGGTTACTGGCCTCTGAGTTGCTGAAGTAGGAAAAAATACAGAAATTATATTTATAGTTTTTTTCCTCTTAGGTAAATGCTACCATATGTTAAGCCACGTGTTTGCTTGAGCCACTAAGGGGCTGTGTAAGTCACCTGACTTGTGTACCTTCCCATTTTCTCACATTTAAAAGAGGTTAAATGACAACGTAATAACTCCAGACTTGGGTGAAGATCTTTGCATATGCCAGGTATTTTTAATACTGGCCTCTAATGCTGCCAGGCTTGGAACCCGTGGTGACTCTTTGCTGGTGAACCCAGCTGACTGCTCCTCTCTTTTGTCAAAGTATTTATTTAATACTAATTGGGGAGTTATTTAGAAAAAGAATCAAAACCACAAACCCACACGAGAAATGGCTAGTTAATGGCTGTACAACACTTGTTTTCTCTCTTTTAGAGCTTTTGAAACTTCTCAAGGTATAAGTGTATTCATTAGCACATATTTTCCCCCAGGGTTTCTTTTAAGTATGAAGAAATCTTTTTCAACTGTTGATTTGCATAGTTGTTTGTGTGGCAAAACAAGTTTTGTGACTTGGTTTAAGCCTGCAGGTAGGCTCTTCCCAAGCTAATAACTTGCTGTTGTCATGTAATAGCATCTAATCACTTCAGGATGGAGGAAGCACCTGTTTGTTGCAGGCCATTGCTTCCATCTCTTTGCAGAAGTCCTGACCATTTCACCCAGTAAGAGTGCGGAGTACGTAGATAATAATAGTTGCTTCACGGAACCACGAGTTCCTGCCCAGCCTCTCTAAGTGCAGCCCGAGTGCTTCAGGGCATATGTGCTCTGCATAGAATCATAGAATGGTTTGGGTTGGAAGGGCCCTTAAAGACAATCTATTTCCAGCCCCCATGCCGTGGTCAGGGACACCTTCCACTAGACCACATTGCTTAAAACCCCATCCAGACTTGGCTTTGAGTGCTTCCAGGGGTGGGTTACCTACCACTTCTCTGGCAAACCCATGTCAGTGTCAAATCACCATCCCAATACCAACCTCTGAGGCACACTACTTGGCACTGCTCTAGTCCCATGGACAGTGGGCTACTGACCACAACTCTTTGAGTGCAGCCATCCCATGACCACTCACATTTAATGAGAACTCTTAGTGCTTTAAGAAGAGAGGGATAATGTAGAAAGAGTTTAAAATTTTAGTGGAACTTTGGAAAATTAATATTTAAAAAGTGAATTCCTGGATGTTTAGTTTTCAGGTTTTGGGGGAAAATACTAACATACAGGAAACTTTTTTTTTTTTTTTTAAAAGATCATAAGATGTATTGGTACTATGCAAAAATACCTGTCTGCTTACAGATTATTTTGTAGCCTAAAGATTAGGTGTCCATAAAATGAATCCACAGCAGACACAGAGAACTTGTTCGTAAAGATTTAAATTGATCAAAGAGAATTTGTTAGTCAAATAGAACTTAGGTTCTGGTTTTTAAACCTGTAGTTACAGTGAAGTCAGGGGATTGACATGCAGGTCTTTCTACTTATATTGGTAATCAGTATGTCCATGAATCATTATGTAAGTGATGTGTATGTTCAATTCTGAGTTTTTCACTAAAATTTGCTGAGACTGTGTAGGACTTGAGGCATAATTACATAATTACCTCCATGTTTTACCTGCTAGTGGCCAGCTGCATAGCCCTGTGACAATTGTTTTTCTGTCAACAGTACTGGAATTATTGTAATTGTTTTGCAGTTTAGAAGGATCTGTCTGAGAAGTCTCACATTGGTCTAAAACCAAGATTGTACATAAATTCTCAGAAAAAATGTAATTTTCATTAATGTTAGAAATCTGATAGTCTTGAAGTGAGACCATGACGTGGGTGAGCAAAACTAGCAGCCTGTTGCTGCTGCACTTGGCGTCTCAACACTCTTGAAAGTTGTCCTTTAATCTGTCATAAATTACATTCTCTTGATGCATTAAGTTTCCTTAGTGAGTGAAATCATGTGGGCTGGAGCAGCCTGGCAGGTGAGCTCACCCATCTCATCAATTTTCATGCTTCCTAATACTATGTAGGCCTGAGATTGTGACATGAGAACACAACATAAGTGTGCTGAGGAAGTAACTTTAAACTGGTATTGCTGCTTGAAATCTCATTTCTTAGCATTTCTTATCTTAAGCATCTGTAACCTATAAATAGGTGCTCCTGGCTTCCTGCTTCATCATCTAAAATTCTATCTAACCATGAATCCAAGCATAGCCTCCTCATATTTTTGTTAAGGGCATATGCATCCTGTGAGGACTTTAGGAATTTTTTTTCTAAAATAAATAAATATTTTTCTGGGTAATCTGTAGCTCTAATTCCACCCCGTAATTTGTTTCCATCTGCTTGCGTTTTGGTGTTATCCACAAATTTAAAAATCTTATCCTTCTTCAGTAGTTCATTGATGTTTATAATAAATGGTGGATGGCTATATTAAATGGTATTTCACCCAGGGTTCCTGAAATTCAATCACACTAAAGTTTTCACAGGGCATTAACAATAGTTACTCTTTTGGAATTGTTCAACTATTTTTGCTCCCCATATACAGTACCATATCTTTATACTACAAAAATAGTTTATACCTTCATTTGCAGTCTGAGCTGCACCTTAGAATTTTCCAGCCTTGGTCTCTTATATCCTCAGTGCCATGAGAACGTGGAACAGACTTTGTGGAAGAGAGGAGAAACTTTGGAAGACTATCAGGACAGAGGGAGCTGCTGGAGTAAACTCTGCACTACATTTAATGTGACTGTTGAGTCAGTATTAGTGGCAGAAAGTTGCACAATGTGTTTATATGTACAAACACATGCTAGTTCTCATGACAGTCCAGTTAAAATCTTAACATCGAAATACATGACAGTCTCCCCCCTTTTCATAAGACTTGCTTTCTTGTAACTGGCTGGCTTCCTTCCCTTCTCCCACTCTCTCTCCAGTTGTCTTTTGCCTGGGGAGAAAGTAACCATCTCCTAGTAGCAAAAATTTTTGTTTAGTTTTTTATTTTGATCTGTTGTGGTATCACCAGTTAGTTGAGTCATCATTTCACAAATGTTTAAGCTGGTGTTTGCTGGTATTGCTGTTGCTAGAAAGCCACTGACCTGCTCCCAGACATGTAATTCTGCTTTTAGATCAGCCTTGATACTCTTGCACATTCTAGGGGAGGTGGTTGATGAAACTGCCATGGCTACTTGTGTGCTTGCTGGTCAGCTGAATATCAGTGACACATGAATGGTTTTGGAACTGCATTTGAGTCGATTCAGGCAGAAGTTTATTAAAGGAGTTCCCGTAACAATTAGGGAATTTCTCTTAGAACAGCATGATCTAGAGGGGAGTTAGAGTATGCAGTGGTTGCATATCAGCATCTTCGTGTCAGCTGTGCATGGAGTCTCAGTGGTAAGCTCACTGTAACAAGCACCTTTCTGTCACTGAGGGATGCTGTTCCTCAAAGGAGTTCATATGTTCCTAATGTGGCAAATTTCTACATAGGTAATGATATACAGTAAATTCCTATGCAGCATAACTTTAGATTTCCCTACCCATGATGATGCTTAGATTATAACATATCAAAGGATAGAAAATGTCTGTGTTGAATTTTAGTTAGTGGATGTACACCAGTTGTTAACTAAATATTAAAGTGTACAAATTGTGTAAATACATAATATATAAAAAGAATACATTGTCCCTAGATTTTTTTTCCTGTGAAATTGTTCCTAAAATGATGTTCCATAACCATACTCTCAAGTAAATTTATGTGGTGGTCGTCTGTTGTTCTATCAAGTCCTCAGTACATGAGACACATGGAGCTCCTGGGGCCAGTCCAACAGTGATAGTTAAAGCATGGATTATCTTTCTTACAAGGAAAGGCTGGGAGAACTGGGCCTGTTCAGCCTTGAGAATAGATGACTGAGAGAGGACCTCATCAATGTCTGTCAGTGTTTGAAGGAAGGGTGTCAAGAGAATGGAGCCAGGCTCTGTTTTGTGGGGCTGAGCAATAGGACACAAGGCAATGGGCAGCAACTGATACACGGGAAGTTCCACCTAAATAGAGTTCTTCTGAGGAGGAACTTCTTTACTGTGCAGTGACCGAGCACTGGAACAGATTGCCCAGAGAGGCTGTGGAGTCTCCCTCACTGGAGATACTCAAGAACTGTCTGGACATGATCCTGTGCAATGTGTTCTGGGATGACCCAGCTTGAGCAGGGAGGATGGATCAGATGACCCAGTGGGGTCCCTTCCCACCTGAGCCATTCTGTGAAGTCACAGTAATTGTGTGTACATTTATTGTTCTTCAGGCACATATCCTTTGGTATGGTAGTTCTCCTGAGAATTGCTCTATAGGGCAGGATAATATTGTTGGTAGTGATGCAATATTCTAATAAGAGGCTTGGTATTTTTTATTGATATAAAGATGTGAAAGCTCTTGTATATTTGAAACATCTACTAGATTCTGGTAACACCTTCAAGTGAGACCTGGTGATCCCACAGATAAATGTGTTGCAAAGCTTTATTCCTGTTGTGGAAAAAGTGAACAGACTTTGCTGTCTTATGAAATCAAGGTTGTAATTTTTTTCTTAAAAGTATGACAGAAAACAAATAATTAGTTTTGAACTTTTGAACAGGGGGTAATTACAGCAGTGTTTCATTTACCAAATAGTTTGAGGTACCTTATTCTCTTAAATCCTTATTGTGAGATTTATGTAGTTTGCTGTGATGAAGTGGGGAAGTAAGTTGGTGAATGAGGTTCAGCAATTTGTCCTTGAGGATTTTATCTGTCTGATCTTCAATATGTGATACTATACAAACCCATGAAACACAAAGCTAAGATTCTCTTCAATAGATATGTCAGCAGCAATGGTACGGTTTACTTTATCACATATAAATAGTGTGGGTTTTAGGGAACATAAATCACATTCTTAACTACATGGAGCAGTAAATTTTGTGTAATTAAGAAGAGTCTTCAAAGTATGGATTGAGTTCTTATAAGACTAAATTATTTTTTTGTTGTTGTTGATTGGTTGTGTTGCCTTTTTTTTTTGTGGGTTGGTTTGGGTTTGTTGTTTTAATTGCAAAAGGGTTGTGGGTTGAGTTTCATTCTCTGTGGGAAGAATGAATGCCTTAGTACTTTTATCTCAGTTTCTCGGATTCAGAAGATTTTTTCAGTGTTTGAGACTGGCTAGTTTGTGTGTTGCCTGAGGTGAAAGTACTGGCTTGATGCCACTAGCAAAAGCTTGCATGGTCAGTGATTTGACATGACATTTGGGAAAGGTTTGTTTTGCACATCATGTATCAAAACACTCAGGCACAATGCTGCTTCTCATGTGTATTTCCTTTCCTAAAAGTGAAACCACATAGTGATACTCACAACATAGGATATGCAACAGTAGTTGAATTATCTATTTTTAAATTTGGAATAAGCTTGGGTTTCATTTCCTAAATTTATCTACGTTTATTTGTTGTAGATATAATTTGATAGAAGTAAAATAAAATCTTGTTTTTACAAGCAAACACTTTGGGTCTGATTCAGTTGTCTGGAATACCAAGATGAACCTTAATATGTATGTGGAAGAACACAATTTGGGTATTATAATTTTTATAAGAAATTAATAATTTTACTTCATGGTACCATTTGTCACAAAGGAGAAAAGAAAAGATGTATTCCTGAGTCTCTAAATTGTTCTGTGTGGACAGACCTTTTGCCTATCTGGAGTTCTGCCAGAAACTCAAAGAATTTTTATGGATGTAGGAGTGCTGCCTGTAGGGAGTAACTACTTGGTTCATAGCTGGTGTTTCCAGAAGACACAAATGGCTCACGATTATACAATAAAATTCAGTTATACTATTTACTTTTTAAAAGATATCATTCTTTTCTATGTGTGTCCTTCACTAATTTCAAATTAAATTAATTTTGTAAACATATTGGAAAAACTATTTGTAGCCTAGCAGAAAAGTAAGCAATGATCTGGATAAGAAAATGCATCCTGCATTTTCATAAAATAGTCTTGAATGATTTTGAATGTCTTTGCTGTTTTGTCCATGGCATATAATTGTTTGGCACAACCACTGGTTTAAAACCAGAAATCATGTAAGATTGAATGAACAGCTAATGCTGTTCTTGACATATCTCATTCACTGTGTACTTTTGAATTAAAAAACCACCACTGCTCTGAACTGCTTGAACACAACACACTGAAATATCTTATCAACAGAGGCTGGATTAAACACAACGTTGTTTCATTGATTATATTTCACCAGGTATGAAAAGCTAATTTTTTTTGTTTGTTTTTCAAGATTTTTTTCTGTTCTGTGACAGGAATAAAATACATCTGCTAATCATTGAGGAATGCAGTTTGTGTTGCAAAAAAACCCAAAAGACAACATCCTAATCTACTAAAGACTTGGAAATGAAAATAAATCTCAAGCCTTTTTCTTTTTTTTTCTTTGGTACTAAGTAATTTTGAATACTTGTTTAATTCTAGTACAGTGTATGCTGTTCATGTTAACAAATAGCAGATATATACAAAACCAGGTATAACACTATTTGACCTTGCTAGAAAGCGTACAAACATTTAAGTCCTGGTCTGGGGGAAAAATTTCCCTCTGAATTGAATGCGAAGCATCTCAGGCTGCCACAGGTTTAATATTATGTAACCTGGGTACAGATTTGCATATAATAGTATAGAAATGTGGGCTTAATATTGAAGAGGACATTAGCTCACACCTTGTAGACTGTCTGGGTTAAGAAAAACTGTCTCTGTTTCCAGACTTCTGTGGTGATTTACAGCCTCGTTTTATATTTTTTTGTTTATCCTTGTAACTGGAAGGTTGTTTTTCTTCAATATTATAACTGCAAATAGGTAAGCAGCAGCCAGAGAATACTGAGAGGGTTCTTCTCGGCATTTTTTTAGAAAAATGTATGTTTAAAAAATATGTATTTAAAATAATAACATATTTAATATATATTTTAGATTTGTTATAAATAATAGTATTTTTAAAAAATTAAATATATTTCTAAAAAATTTTAAAATGACACCTTGAAAATAAGAGATAAAGATGTCTGATCCTTACTTCTCTCTTTTACAGTTCCTTGCAAAGCAGATTTGATTCTTTTATCCCTTAGTTGGTTTATTTAGGTCATGTAATTCTTATCTAGATTCTTCCATTTGGGGATTATGCATTAAGGTAGACTTAGAAAAAAACTGTACAAGGGTCTCAGTTAAAAGTCAAGATAGCAGTGTATTTTTTGTTTATTTAGGCAGAGCGGAGTAATTGCTTTTTTTTCCATACACAGCAGTCCTGTCAGAGCAGGACTGTTCACAACGAACAGTTACACTTTTGTGGCAGTACTACATTGTTGACCCCAATATTAGAGAGCTGCTATAATCTCGTTTTCCATTTCTGTGGCTTGTTTTGCTGTACTTGATGTCCATTTTGGAGTGTATTACTTCCTGTTTTATTAAGTATCGTTATTGATTTTGGGACCTCTTCCTAATCAGTTAAGGTCAGAATTCAAAATTATCTTGACCTTCTAAATTCTTGCCTCTCATCTTTGCTTGTTTTTGTGTGCCCATTTTGTAAGCATAATCCACTCATGTTGTCAAGTTGCTAATGGAAATACTATTATCCTGGGAATGAAATAGGCTAATCTACATGTTTCATTGTTATCCTTCAAAACATTAGTTACAATCGTGTTTGAAACCCCTTTTAAACTGAAGTTTGTGGGAAGTGGCCACAGCTTTCTGCACAGCAAGTAGGGCAGAGGCTATGCTCCTGCCCTTGTGACGTGTGCCCCATGGCACCATCTCTGGACAAGTGTCAAGAAAAGCCTGATAAAGAATTAACCAAACTGAATTGCATTCAGCTTAGGACTGAAATCTGTACTTCATTCAGTGTTATGTCAGTGAGGCAGTATTAATAAGAACTGTTAATTTGTCAATTATGTCAGTGCAATTTCCTCTTGCACAATGATTCTAGGAGGAGCACTTGCTTGATGACCACTCTGTCTAACACATGAATGTAGAAAGAACTCAGTCTTGGTGTGTTAGAAACTGTATCATCTAACAAAATATGATGATGATTTGTTTGGAAGGATTATAGGCTTGTAATTTTCCTAAATGAAGTCATATTGTAAGCTTCCTCTGGGAAGGACCTAGCAGGGTTCCCTCAAGAGATACAGGTTACTTTTAAAAGCAAGCATCTGCTGGTCTACGTATTGAAACTAGTTTAGGTATGAATAAAAATACGTGCAGTAGTTCTGTGGATTAATGTATTGAAGTTTTTGTATTTGTATTGAGTATGCCATAACACACAAGTTAATCAACAAGTGGAGCAGGGTGGGAGAAAGCCCTTTGTTTTTCTCTTACTTTTTTTTTTTTATTGTAAGCTGCTGTTTTCTATGCCCTATGCAGAGCATTTTAGACTGTCATGGGGATTGTTTGGGTGCATGAGGATGCAGAAAAAAAGCAACCAGTAACCTCAGCTCCCAACTGTCTTTCCATATATCCTCTCCCTAGTAGTTTGTATCCAGAATAAATAATCTTTTTTGCATGGATAGATGTGCAACTCCATGCAGGGAACTGGACAATGACATGCCAGCATTCAAGAAAGATTTATAACCTGTAACTTCTTGTCTTCGCCTGTTCAGGTTTTTTTGTGGATAACTCTTCATTTCAAGGCACTGCTGCACGAGAGAATTTTTGGTTTCTTTCTGCTGGCCAAGTTGTAGACCTTGACTGATAAACTTCATAAGTTTTGTGCTAAGATAACAGTATAAAGAAAAAGAAAATTTGTGTTTGAGTCACACAATGCTTCCCAAACTTTGCAACTTGGAGATGTTGATCTCTTCTGTTGCCTGTTTTGTGGTGTTTTCCTTGGCCTTTGCATCTATAGGGTTCTGCTGTACTCATTGGGACGCTGCCTGTCAACCCTGCTATGGGCTGCACCCCCTGCCTCAGTCTCTAATAAGTGATACATGGGAGCCTTTTTGTACTGCCTGACAGAGCACAATGTAGTAATAAATGATTATTTGTATTATTTGACATTCATAAGTCAGGAGGATACTAAGGTTCTAATTCTGTTGCCTCTTCTTGATGGAATCTTACATCAAAGAAGAGAAGAATAGTGTTTGGGTTATTTTGGCCCATTTCTAAAGCAATCAAAGGAATGTTGTTGGTACTGGTTTTGTGCATCTGAATCTAAGCAAGTTTAGTTGTGGTCCTGTGTTCTTTGTTTGTTTTTAAATGATCCTAAAATGTGCACTATTCAAAATTCCAAATCAATTTTCTAGTCAGTTCTCTAATTTCAGTTATGAGGTCTAATACCAAAGATGTGGATCATAAGGGTTCATGGCTTGTCCTGTTTTATTCCTGTTCTGTCTTGAAATACTTAAAAAAAAAAAAATCTAAGATAATGCGATGCAGGAAAAAGACTTGATGACCATAAATTATTTTCCTGCAGCTGGAAAGTGCTGTGCAACACTTATCTGTACTGTAGCACTACTCTATTATTCTGTAAATCAAATCCCATGATTTTTCAGTATACTGTAATTTAGAAAAATAATCACTAAATTTTGTAAATTCCTTTCAAGTTGAGGCATAGCACACTCATTTTTCCTTTTTCTAAATTAAAAAAAAAAAAAAAAATTCCACGCTTAAAAAAGAATGCATACTCTTGTTTGTTGATTGCAACAAATAATGATCCCTGAAACTGGTGAAAGGGGATGTTGGGATAAGAGCAGTCAAGGTTAGATCATGTGATTGTTTCACTTAGATTCTTTTTCTGGTTTTGTTCATATTCTTGTTTTCATACTTTGAATTCATGAGGTGTTTTTGTTTAGAGTAAAACAAAGTGCAGACTTAAAAGAAACTCGTAGTGTTCAAAGTACAGTCATTGTTTGTTGTAACATTGATGTATTTCTGGATGTGTGGAGAGGAAGAAGCCTAGAATAATTCTGTTCACGGACTTTGAAATAAAAGTAGTTTATCTGCCCTGATGGATTATTTTTTGCCTTTTTACAAGACAGATAAGTACTAGCCTGTCACTGAAAGAAGTTACTATATGAGGATATGTGTGGTTACAGCTAAATGGATATATTATGGTCTATGGTATGCTGTGAGACTTCCCTTACAGTACAACATTAGCACTCAAAAACATTTGTCTGCCTTTAAACTTTGGTGATAAGTAATTTCAAATTCCAGTAGAATAGAAATAAATCTTTCTGTATTTGCAATTTTTTCCCCTGTTTATTTCTCTGCTGACCATTTTATTGTAAACTTGAAGGGATAGAGCACAATGACTGAGTCTTTGGCAAAGAGGATCTGGACACAAATCACTGAACTTGAAGATACTGAGCTAAGTGAACGCAAAAGGTTGTCTGCATAATACCAGTATTTTCTCCCTAGCATAGGCCATGAGAACTATGTGGGTGTTTTGGTGCTTGTCTCCAAATAATTTGTATTTCTAATAACAGCAGTTTTTCTAATAATTTCTAAAGATAACGATTTTGATGGTTTTCAAAATTGTGGCATAGGACTGCAGAGGGTTAGGGATGCTGTAGCTTTTGTGATAGGGGTCTGGGACAACTACTTGGATTAGAGTGTGATAGCTGATTACATGTTTTCAAATGTGGCCTTAGTGTAGATGATTCAACAAGATCCCTGAATCAGGGGAAAGTTGACCCAGATGTCCAGGCTCAGTGCAGCATGGGCCCACCAGGACTGAGCATGAGCATGGTGCAGAGCCAGGAGCAGCCCTGGCTCTGCAGGTAGAGGGCAGAAGATTTGATATGGCCCCTGGACCCTGCATTGCTTGAGGAAGAGGAGGTGGGAGCTTTTGTGCAGAGCCTGCGGAGTTTGTGGCCCACTTTGACTCTGTGTGGTGAAACTTGTGGATGCTTAGGTGCTGTTTGCTTATAGTGGTTTTCAGTTTATTCTGAAATAGTTGCAGTACTAGGGCTGGTGCTTCTGTCATCGTTGACCATCATGTTATTCCTCTGGCTGTACCTATGAGTGACAAACGTGTTGTTACATTTCTGTAATGCATAGGTTAAAGTGTTGGCCTTCTTTTAGTTCCATTGAATGCAGTTTATATAGTATCCTAAAGGCCAGAATGCTTGAATCTTTTCTCTCCAAAGCACAGTTTGCTATGCTGTGTTGCCAAGTAACAACTTGCACCCAGAAGCAGGGAGGGTTTTGAAGGACTGCAGGTAGAGTTGTTGACTTTTACCACGTAGTTTTAGGAAACTAAAGACTGCTTAGATAGAGCACTGGTAAGTACTTAGGTCACAGATTGTAGGATTGAAAGTTAAACTGAATTCATAGTGGGTTAGATGAAATTAATATTTTTTCAGAACACTTGTTTCATGGAGAAACAAATAAAAGCAAGATATCAGAAATCCATCTTAAATCTTTCCTTAACTGTGAGCATTAAGAAATAGGTATTCAGAAAAATCATAATTAATTTTATTAACTAGAAAATCTATGGGTTTTTTTACTCATCACAAAAGTGGTTTTTGGCTGTAATTATGGTGAAGTGGTTTTTAATTTTTGTTTTGGTTTTTGTCCCATAGGTGGCTGTTTAATGCAATAGTGTCATTAGCTGGCTGAAGACTAAACATGAGAATAGCAGGTAAGTACGCTCAGTAAAATCAGACTTTGGTCATTTATGAAACAACTGCTATGAACAATAATAACAAGTTGTGACAATAAAGTTTTGAAGTCATAGAATCACAGAATACCAGGTTAAAAGGGATCTCAGGAATCATCTGGTCTGATGTTTCTTGGCAGAAGCACGGTCTAGACAAGATGGTTGTCTTGTGAAAAGTGGAGATTTCCTCAAACCTTTAGTGTTTGATTATTCTGTCAGCGCACCAAGAAAGCCGAGGCCCTTGTGCCTGACTAGTGTCAGTGTCCTATTATGGGGACCCTTCAATGAACTTCCTTTTTTTTTGGGTGGATCTTGAGTGACTCTAGTAATACATACTTTTATTACTCTTTGCTGTTACAGATATAGTCAATAAAATATAGAGCGCATGCTCAGTGAGGGGTGATTGTACCTTGGACTCAGGTAACTTTGGGATGATGGTGTGAGTTAATATTACAATTAAGTTACAAAGAACCAAGTTCATCTCAGGAGAGTGATTTCACTATGGTTGCTGGTTCAGCAGCAAGATACCTGTTCCTATCTCCCTTGGCTGACAGGTGCTGTGCAGGCTTATCAGCTACAAACTACCATCTGATTTCAACAGAGCCTGGCCAAGGTGTTTCCACTCTGCTCCACCCTCTGTTCCCCGTCAGCATGTGCTTGAGATTGCAGACTGTGTGTGTGTGGGGAATCATTGTGGGATAGGTTTTGAGCATGCTCACAGCATTCCATCCCTGGAGTAGCAGCTGTATTTTACCCTATAATTTTCATACTGTTATAACTTCCTGTAGTTTGAACCCTAGCCGTCTTTCCACAATGGCCCAGCATTCTGTCCAGCCAAATTTTAAAATGGCCATTGTTGGGGAGTCCACTACTTCCTTGGAGAGATTATTCCAATGTCTGATTGTTCGCATTGTGAAAAATTTTCCGTGTCCAACTGGAATCTTCCCTAGAATAACTTGTACCCACTATGCCTCTTGTTTTCAATGTGACTCCTTGCAGAAAGGGAGTCTCCATCTTCTTTGTAGCCATCTTTGAAATACTGGAACATAGTACTAAGTTCTCCTGTAAATCTTTTCTCAAGGCTGAACAAACCCAGCAGTCTCAGCCTTTCCTCATCTGGCAGGCTTCCCAGTCCTTTGATCATCTTTGTGTTGGACTTTCTCTAGATTGTCCATGCCTTTGTCTTTTTTTTTGTTTTTTTAATAGCAGTGTCCAAAACTGAAGGGAGTATAACAGGTGTGGCCTGGCAAATGCTGTGCAGAGAGGGATAATGACTTTATTTCTCTCTGCTGGTGATGCCCTTGTTGATGCAGCCCAGCATCCTGTTGGCTTCTTTGCCAGCACCTACCATTTATATTGAGCTTGTTGTCCACCAGGATCCCATGGTCCCTTTGCACAGAGCTGCTCACCAGCTGGGTAGATTCCAGTCTGTTCTTTACTCCTGGGTTATGATTTCTAGGGTGGAAGACCTTACACTTGTCCTTGTTGAAGTTCACTATGAGTGTTAGCCCACTCTTCCAGCCTATCCAGGTGTTCTTGCAGGTTGGTTCTCCCTTTAGATGTGCCCATTTCCTCACTCAGTTTGGTATCCTCATCAGACTTTGTCAGGGTGCGCTTCACTTAAGTGGCATAACAGGCATTGCTGTTCTACTTTATTGATGTTTAATTAAACTCATTTTGGAATTTGGGATGGTCAAGGAGCAATCACCTTGTTAAAATGCTCTAGCTGATCTGTAGTGACTGCTTAAGGTGCCATGATTTGACATATTTTGGCTGCTATTTCTGTAAGATGATGAAGGAATGAGGAAATGGTCAATGGTTGTCTTAAGCCATTTCTTCCCTGCCTCATACCCTAACTAAAATTGCTATGTGGTGTTTTAAGTGTCTGAAAGTTTCTGAATGGTTGCTGGGAGTTTGAAAACTATAAAAGCCTTTTCATAGAGGTAAGTTACTGTAGTACAGACTTTGAGAAACTAATTCTACTTTATAGAAGGTATAGTGGTTGTAAAACTAAGATCTTTGCCAATATAACATTAAAAGAAAACATTATTTTAGACATTTTGTCACAGTAGAATAGCCTGTGTAGCAATGGAACAGTTTTGCGTTTCTGATGCATTGCACTTCTTTTATCAATAGTTACAGTGTTATTTTGCAGAAGGAGAAACTGTTGCCTCTTCTAGGAGAAAATGACACCTTTTCCAAGACCTTGTTAATGCATGAAATTAGTCGATTTCTGTCACTACTAAATTTGCTTTATTAACCACAATATGTATAACTGGGAGCAACCCACTAAAGTAAATCTGATAAAGAACTGGACAATGCTCCAATTTTTAGGTGCCTGATTCACCTGGAAAATTACTTTCCAAACATGTTTAGGGTTTTTTTTTTTCCTTCCATCCAACTATTTTTTATTGCTAAAAACCACAAAGAAGATACAGCAGTTCCTATAGAATGTTTTACCTGTAGAAAACATGCCAGTTTTGGTTCAAATGCTTGAAGAACCTTCTAGGAGATTTCTCATTCTTCCTTTGAAAGGAGCACTTGCAGTTCAATTGAAAAGCTCAGAATATAGAATAGAGGGGATGGTTAGCCCTCAGACTGAGTTCTTGTTCATCTCACATACTATATACTAAAACAACATGCTTTCCAAATGCCACTTGCTAGATGGCACATTCCAAAACCTGCTTAAAATCTTGTGGTTTTAAGGAGTGTTGCTTGGAAAACCTTTACCTCACTTTTTAACATATGTTCAGAGCATCTGTTTCTCCAGTGCTAACACATGGTTCTCTTCCTTTCAAGTGCAGTGATCTTTGGAGTTCTGGTGTAGTATTTTTAAGTTAGGTTTGCACCTTTGTTTTCTTACATCGTGCTATGTATGTGCTCACACATGAAAAAGACCAAACTATAAACAAAAAACCCTTGTATCTTTCTTCATCTTCCTTTTTCTATCCCCTTATCTTTTTTTAGCCTTTTGGGAGGATTGATTAGCATCTCTCATCCTTTTGAAGGCTGAGTAATCTGTCTATTTTAAGATTTTCTGAACAGCGCATCACAGCAGCAGTCTGAGATCTGCAGGAGTATATAAGTTTGGCTTTTTCTAGAGGATGTATTTGGCTGGCAATCTGAGAAAAAGAAGTGTGCTTTAAGGTTGATTCTTCCAACCAGTTTGACATACTGTAATGAGGATATTGATCAGATGCCTCCTCACCTGACTTCTACTCTCAGTCAGTATTTTACTGTCAGTTAAGAGTGGAGTATTCTGTGAAAAAGTATTGCAAATTATGCTAAAAAATGGTGAGGTTTGTGGCAGTATCACATACATTTCCATTTCAGATGTAAGTTGCTCTGGTTGTGTGTCGGGGTCCTGGCCGGTGTCCCCAACACCGGCCAGGCTGGCCCAACATTGCCCAGCAGTATGAATGGAGAGCAGTCCGTATAGGTTCCAGGGGAGCTTTNGTTGTGTGCTTACAGCTCATCTCCCAAGAAGTAGATTGGGCACTCAGCACTGGAGGAACTTAGGCTTGCAAAACTTCAAGCTACCTGAGACTTCAGTATATTAAAAGGGGGAGGGTAGAGGTACTCCTTTTTCTTACTTATTTTAAAATAGCCTTTGAGTCATCAAACTTGCGTTTTGAAGGTCATTAATATGAATTTTTTGAAAAGTAGGTGAGGATGCTTGTTTCTGGTTGGCTGGTGGTTTGGGTTTGAAGGTTTTTTTTGTTGTGGTTTTTTTTTTTTGTTGTTGGTGTTTGTTTTTTTGTTTGTTTTTAATATAATACTCAGAGCTGACTGACCATAGCAGCCAAGCTGCAGTATATAAACAGATC
The DNA here is from genome assembly GCA_013397815.1 of Aleadryas rufinucha. NCBI lineage: Eukaryota > Metazoa > Chordata > Aves > Passeriformes > Aleadryas > Aleadryas rufinucha. The sequence continues at coordinate 40,526 of VZTH01012113.1, forward strand.
CCTAATCACTCAGTCTGGGCCATACATTAAAACAGAGGTAGCTCAATTTGAGGGCAGGGGGAAACAGTATTTGTGAACAGTGAGGAACCAGGTACTCATGGCTAAGACCAGGGAAGTGGCATGGGGAAGGTGGGAATTTTGCCTTTGGACAGCAGTCAGGTAGATCATCTTGGTTCATGTGGTTAAGCTGGATTTTCATGGAAAAGTCTGGTTTCTCCTGGCTGCTCAGCTGAGTTGGTGTACTATGGTGTCAGACAAGCATGAAGGTGGAGAAAGTTAAGACCAAAGTGTGCATTTGGTATGATAACCTGATGGATTGGTGCAGTTACATCTTACATTATAATATCCATCCTACACTATAATATCCATCCATAATATTGATACCTTTTTCAGATTTATTCTGTTCAGTAAGTCTGAAAATGATCATCCTATTTCTGAGTTTCCCAGAATGTAATCTGATACACATTTCTCATGTTTCTTATTTCAGTAAACTAATATTACCATTTCCAGATAATTTTTTGAAACTTTTCTCTGTTTCTTAACAGGTGCTGCAAAGTTGGTAGTAGTCATAGCAATATTTTTATTGACGTTTTATGTCATATCTCAAGTGTTTGAAATAAAAATGGATGCAAACTTAGGACACATATTTGGTAAGTGATGACTTTGTTTTCTCTGGACATCTATTAATATTTACTTTAGCCTTTATCAAGAATATCACTTTCGTTTTGCCTTAGGCTCCTCAACCTAAGAATTCTGCATTTAATATGTGTGCTTGTAATTTTTTATATCTAGTATGTGTATTAAATTATTTTCTGTATGAAATATTTAATCTACTCTCTTAATGAGTTTGATTCTTTTGTCTGCCAAGGATACATAATTTTACCTGCTTTTTCTTTGTTTACTAGAAATGCATTCTTAGTGTAGAGTAATAAACTAGGCGACTTGAACCATGTGTCTGGAGATCTGTGCTCTGCCTTACTACTGCTAAAGAGATTCAGAATTTGTTTTAGGTGGGCTTTTTCTCTTGAGCAGGGACCATGTTAAGTTGAATGTGCAGTAATCAAAACATTTCAGATGTGCCCAGGTTCTACACAGAGAAAGATCAGCAGTTGAGGTGTCTCAAAATTCAGAGTCTATTTTGGACCAGAATTATCTTTCAAGGTGCTTTTCATTACCAAAAAACACCCAAACAATTTTTGGTACATGGGTGGAATTTGTGTTCTTTAACTCCAGATTACTGCAGTGTGAGCTGCCATCTGAACCAGTCAGCAGAGACATCTTTACTAATCACTGAAGAGACAGAGGTGTTGTTCAGACATGGGCATGATGGGGGAACTCGTGTCTCTTCGTATCCCAAGAAAAGGAATCATGAATGGTTGGGTTGAAATACACCTGAGCTGCAGGCTTCCAGTTTAGGTGAAAGGAACCCCATCCCAGTGAAGCTGTAAGGAGAGAATTCATTTCACTTTAATGCCCAGAACTCCATAAATTCTTGGAGGTTTTGGATCTCCGTGGGTTTTTGACTCCATGACTCTCCATGACTCTCCATGACTCTCCATGACTCTCCATGACTCTCCGTCATAAATTAAGGCAGTGCTTCTGATTGGGATTCCCGATCACTTTCATTTTTCTAATGCATAAAAGTTGTTTTTTATTGGAGCATAATATTCAGGTGTATTTGATGCTTCATTTCAACCAACCTGTTTTTATAGGGGTACAGAGTGATTTTACATTTATAGGATATTATGTAGCAGATGACACTTTAATAGTAACATCTTGTAAAACTTTCTATTTTAGCTAGATCAGCATTGGATGCAGCTGCACGCTGTGAGTATTCATATGCATGTATTACTGCTGTGACTTGCTTTTACTAATAACAGAAAGACTGATGAATTTTCATAGTTAAGAAAGTCTTAATTACACTTCAAATGCAATCAGAAACTAATTTTCCTCTTCTCCTGATTTTCCTAAATTTCTGGTAAAGTCTGTTTTGTAGTTTTGGCTTGTGGCTTTTGATGACAGTGCCAGAACAAGCAGCAAAGTGACAACAAGAAGTTGGAATAATGAGGTGCTTCAGGAACTTAGATTATTTTAAGCTACTATGTAACTACAGATATGATAATGTTTGCGTTTGCTCTTTTCCTTGAATTCCTTCAGAAAAGTAACTGATACTTGTCTGTTAGCCTACCTGTGGTGTTCTCTCTAAAATATTGTTTTATTTCATTTGAAAGCTACAAAACCTCCAAGATACAAGTGTGGGATCTCTAAAGCTTGTCCTGAAAAGCATTTTGCATTCAAAATGTCAAGTGGAGCAGCGAATGTAGTTGGACCTAAAATTTGTGTAGAGGATAATGTGTAAGTATTTTCGCCTGTTGTTTCTAAGTGAACAACAGAACCCCACATAATAGAGTAAATAGGATGATTCATGTATAAGAGAAAAAAATGTATTGGTAGCATTTTCCATCATTTTACTTTCTAACTGTAAGACTAGTCTCAAGTGATCTTAAAGAGAAGACTATTTTTAGCATTAACTAGCATTCCTCTGTAAGGCTGGCTTAGATCAAGCTTGCTGGCTTGTGTGGGAGTCAGTTTGCAGCAGAGCATCCTGGTGTGGTCGGGGAGCACGTGCTCAGCAGGAGCTCACCTTGGCTACAATCTGCTCCTTCCGCTTTCCATTCTTACTGGTGACTTGCTTGGTGACCTTGGGCAGCCTTATCTAATCTCTCAGCATGGTATTTCTGCTGGTGTTATAAAACGTGCAACTGTCTCGTTCTGGTTGCTTAATATAGGAAGCTTAATATCTGTGAAGACTTAAGCTGATTCAATGATTAAAAGTTGTGGGAATGCAAGTAATATTTTAATTTCAGGATTGTAGGGTTGTTTACTTTGGGATTTTTGACTGTGTTTCGTTCTTGCTGACTGATTAACTAAGAAGAGTTTTGTTATTTCTGTCCAAAAAAAAAAAAAAGAAAATCCTCTACTAGATATTTTGCTGAAGAAAGTGATGAAAGAAGTAGTTGCTGGAAAAAGTCCTCTAAGCGGGCACTTTAGTGCACAGCTATTGGATTCTTAAGTCCAGCTTTCCTTGGCAAACATCTTTCTGAATTCCTTCAGAGGGGAACTGGTCATGTCTGTTTAAGTGTCCACCAGAAAATATGATTGATTTCATATGATCTTCTGTTTTGCTCATAAGAGGTTTTATTTCTTTTTCAAAAGCTCTCAACTTGTTGACTGTAAATTCTTGGAAGAATTCTAAAACTGATGAAGGGCTGCCCTCCTGTGAGAAGCTGTGGCATTGCAGCCTATTGTGTTTGTGATGGTGCAAAAGCTCAAGTCTCAAGTGTATAAAGTAATATATCAGACCTCTGAAAAAACCTCATTTCCTCTCGAGTAGCTCTTTTTTTAGAGATATTTTGTGAGCTCACACCTTCAAAAAGGTGGTGTTTTTTTTTTCTGATTTCTCTGTGTTCTTCATACTTCCAAGACAGGACAGCAGGAACAAGTTTTCATTAATAAATGTTTTCATTTATGTTCCAGTCTTTATTTGCCATATTTTTTTCTTGTTTAGAATGGATGCTCAGACATGACATGAAAATCAGATGATTGGAGTAGAAATGATCTTCCAGTGGCTAAAATACTTCTAGAGTTCCCTACTAACCAGAACTGAATTCTGCGTTTCAGCAGAAAATTTCAAGTATTTTCTTTCAGAATTTACTGATTTAGAGTTTTAATTTAAATCACAGTTTTTGTCAGATAGTATAACTTAGGGGACTAAAAGAAGAATATTAACTCTATCATCTCTGATTACTAGTTCTTTGAAACCTTTCAAATTCACTGTGCCAAGAGTTGACATTATCTGGTAGTCTTTCATGGCCTGTCTGAATACTTAGTCTGTTTCTGATATGTGTCTATTCAGTCTGACATTCCTCTAAATGTTGACTTCTGTCTTCATCCTGGGTGCAACAGATAGCACCAGAGAGAAAGATTTTTGACATAGTTCTATGATAGACCATTTCTTGTTTCTAGCCTATCACTAAGAGGTTGGCATGAGAAAGCTGACATGGAAGCTGTGTGTGTAAAGATGCGTTGCTTAGAATAGGTGTTCAGACATGACCTGAAAATCATATTGCTGCAGAATAAATGTGAAAAAAGTTTTGAACAAAACAGGATTGTACACATGTGCAGCCCCTTCCTAAAGCCAGCTAGGGAGGTTAGAGAAATCCTGATCAGGATGGAAATAAAGTATCTGTTAGAGTGTGTTTGTAGTTAAGGACATGTGTGCACCTATATACTTTTGCTGCTGAGATGCTTTCTTGAATGTCAGCTGAAAGCTTCTCCATTATCTTAAATAATGTAATTATTCCAAACTTCTATTTGTCCTGTTTATATTACGTCTTTTAATCCTAGCTTCAAAATCTTAATGCTGGGATATTTGGGGCCTGAAGGCAGAACAGAGTTCTTCACACAGAGCCAGTGAACAGGGATGAGGAGGTCTGGAACCTTCCTCTCACTGGAGTCATACAGCCACCATGGTCTAAGGCAGCACAACATCCTACCAAGATCTTTACTGCTCTGAAGGGTTTCCATTTCACAATGGGACTCTTCTTTTCAGCCCCTTTGCCCCTCTGAGTTTGGTCAATAAATTACTCTCACAGATTGTGACATTTTTTTGGTGTGATTGTAGTCCAAGACTGTATGCAACTTCTGCTTGAAGTCCCATCAGTGTGCTAACTATTTTTCTTGCAGTTAGGTTTCCTGTTATGTGTATGAGTAGCTAAGTGCTTTGCCTTTCTTGTTTCTTAATGTGAATTTTAAGTGCTTCTGTTCAGTTAGCTTTTAAATTTGTTAACACATTTTTGTTCATTGTGTGCTTACAAAAAAAGGCTTAAAATGTTGGTTATGTGACTGTGCTGAGCTCCACAAATTAATATTTTGGTTTTTTTTAATACATTAATAATGCAACTACATAAATAATGCTAATTTTTGTGACACTTTTAATATACAGATATTCTTTCAAACCATGATTAAGCAATCAAATTAAATCAATACAACTGTGGGTACTTGATGTATTATTCTTAATTCAGTGGTGCTTTAAGAACACAGATTAGTTCAAGGAGATTTTGCTTAATTTAAGTACTCATAAACATGCAGTCTTTTAACTATGTATCTCTTAGAATTTAATCCTATTTAAAAAACAGAAATATTTCACATCAGAAGATTATCCTGATAAAAATAAAAATATTTATTTTGTTTCAGTTTAATGAGTGGAGTTAAAAATAATGTTGGCAGAGGAATAAATGTGGCCTTGGTCAATGGTAAGTGACATTTTAAGTGGGCAGATTGTCTTCGTTTTCAAACTGTTTCTGAAATTTAAGGTGAAATACTATGGGGTGGTGAAAGGCAAGCACAAGGAGAAAAGGAAGTATTCAGCTTATTTATACTGAGATAATGTCAGATATTGGCACTGACACCTTGTTACAAACTAGAAAAACTCAGTGCATTTTTGTTTCTAAAAATGAGTTGTAAAAGTAGTAGTGTGGAATGCTGTGGTGACTGTCTTGTTGATACATCATGTGAATTCCAAATGAGCAGAAAAATGAAAAAAGACGTGAGATGCGTGCTACTTCTTTTGACCTTGTGTGTTGCCACCACTAATTAAACTGTAGACTGTATTCTTCTATTGCTCTGTTTTCAGTGAAACTTTTTTAGCTTCTTTAACAGTTTTGTTACTACACAGAAAGACCAGTTCATTATTTCCTCACTTGAATCAGTATATTTGGTCTATAGATCTTGTCTGTAAATACATCATGTTAGGTAGTTGTCTTCAGTGTTCATAATTTTCATTAAAACCAAACAAATTTAATGGTGTGTTACCTTGAAAGCTGAACTGAATGTCAGTACTGGCACATTTGTCCTTAATGTGTAGGAAATGATTCCTTGTAGCTGAGATAGCAATTTGTCATTTCACTGCAATGTAAATTCTTGTTATTTGTGGATTGTACTCAGATTTACATCATCTAAGGCATAACTTGAACAATGCTTCCTAATCCTATGTTGCTTTCCTAAATTGTCTCAATCTGTTTAAAATCAAAATACCTATCTTTGTATTTTATAGCTGCAGTCTTTCTCTCTGTCTTCCAAACTTTAAATGAATGTATATATTAAAAAAACTCCACCTTCCATCAAATATTCCTTTGTAGACAGCATAATAAAAAAAGGTAATGAGATATACTATGTTGTCCACTTTTTTCTATTTATTCTGGATGTTCAAATCTACTGACAATTTCCAGCCTATAGCAAAACATGCAGTCTAATTTTAATCTTTCTGACTTTCCATGTGGCACAAAAGGCAGTCTATAGCTATACTGCCTGTTTTTGCAAAACCTACTTTAAAAAAAGGCACATACATGAACTGAATACTCTGTGTTGGTTTTAGAGCCTGTGGATGTTTTCATGTATTTTAGATTCCACTTGAAGCAAAATCAGAATTTTGCCTAGACTCATAGAATGGTCTGTGCTTGAAGGGACCTTAAAGATCTCCCAGTTCCAGCGCCCCTGCCATGGGCAGGGACACCTTGTACTGGACCGGGTTGCCTAAAGCTGCATCTGGCCTGGCCTCCAACACTTTCATGGATCTTCTCACTTTTTTCCTCTTACCTTTTCCTGCACTTTTTCACAAACCACTACACTGTTTTCATAAAATAAAAGTTACCATAATTCATTTATCTAGTGTCTTCTGCAGCACTTTGTCTGAAAGAGTGTAAGAGGAGTTGGGAATGTTATCTTGGCTTATAATTTTGGCTATATTTGATGGCACCAAATGTTTCTTTTTCTCTTTTCCTGCAGGTAAAACAGGAGAATTATTAAATACTAAGTTCTTTGACATGTGGGGAGGAGGTAGGTGCAATTGCACTGGTGAGAGAGAAGAAACAATTTTGGTTTTTTCCTTGCTTCTTGTCCAGACACCATTTGCTGTGGAGATTTAAGGTGGTAGTTAAGGGAGTGCTTCACCTCTACCTTTGTAATTGTGAGGAGAGTGCAACTTTAAAGAAACAAGTAGTTGAGATGGGAGGGAAAGGTGTGGTTAATCAAACAGACTTGTTCTCCAGAGTAGTTCTCACTAGTGGTTATGTCTTTACACAATATGGATTAAACTCTTTCTATAAAATAAGAGTTCTCTGATACATTTTAGCTTTCTCTCACTCAGCATCTTTTTATAAAGATATATTTACGAATATTATATATATTTTATATATATAAATAATAGATACATTATCTTTACAAATATTCTTAAAAGTAATGTCTTTCTGCAAAGACATTAAATGTGTTTAAATACAGAATAGACGTGTTTAAATACAGAATTGTTGCTTATTATTAAACAGTTCTATGTTCTCCTTTTTCTCAGATGTGGCACCACTTATTGAATTTCTGAAGACCATCCAGGATGGAACGATTGTGTTAATGGCAACATATGATGATGGTGCAACTAAGTATGTAATTGATTTTAAACAGTAAATGTTGCTTAAACTTTTACATGCTGTTTTGTACTGAAAAAAATACATTGTCACACAATCACTTTTAATAAGCTTTTGTTCTTCCAAGGTGACGGATCTGAAACTATACTTTCAGTTTGTTTTTTAATGCAGATGTGATTTGGGCACAACAAAGATCAGACTAAAACTAAGCAGATATAGGTGTGCTGATTTTTCTATTGCCGACAGCTCATTTTGTCTTAGGCTAGTAAATTCAGATAGGTCCAGACGTAGGAATATGATTATGAGAATGTACTCTGGAAAGTGTCTGTTCCATCCGACACTTTCTTCAGATCATCTCCAAGACAGAGTTTGGTGGTTACAGGATGGCAGAGACCGTTCCCAACAAACCTTGCCTGTATCCTTACATTTAAAGTCTCAGAGGTTACTAGTGTGAGCCTTGTGCTTTTTGGGCTCAGTGTTGTACTGTTCCACCCTAAAGCTATTCAATGTATTAATCTAGATGCAGCCTAAGAGGGTTTAGGTCTCTTGAAGCATTATCTTCCAACTTCCACAACTTGAGTCAGTTTCAATAGATACTAAAAATTACTGTAGAATATGTGTTTTAATCTACTCCTCACTTAAGTCATCCTATCCAAAGGATTGCATTTCACAGTGAAAACTGAAACTTCTTTCCTTTTCCTCTATTGTTTTACTAATAATTAACTTTTTTGTTAATGTGGTCTGTGCATTTTTTCCCCCTTTGGTTCAATTTGTTATCCACAACTTGTCTGTATTTTTGATATAGAAGCAGCATCCCTGTGACTAAGTCCTGACTTTGCAGTGTGTCATCTTTACAGTAAATAGTCAAGTGTATTTACATTCATTGCGTTTAGGAAAGAAGAAAGTAATTTACTGGGGTTTTAGCCAAGGTTGGATCTTCTCTCTGTTATTCTGTTCACTTGTTACTTTGCATTTTGCCCTTTTCCCTTTCTTCTTTGATGTTTTAGATAATAACTAGGGTTAGTTTTGCTTCAGTAATCATGTTACAGCTGGTGTTTTTGAAAGTTTGTATGTTGATAGAATACAACTAAACAAGAAATTGTATTTGGCCCTGCCATGCTGACAGGAACTACTGCGTACTGACAATACTACAACTACCACTGGTAGCTGATAGTAAATATAAATGCCAGTTTTTGGAAACAAAACTGGGAAGATTCAAGCTGCCCTAATGCTTGAGAAAGTTGGAGTATGGGTTGGGCAAATAACCTCCACAGTATTTAATAATTTTCATAATTTTGGTTAAAGTGAGTCATACAGCTATATCTCAATAGGTAGTAGTAATCAGAAGTTTTGTGTCTTGTTTGGTAAGCAGGCACGTTTAGTAACTTCAAGGAAGAAATAAAGAACTGCTGTTTGGAGATTTTGGAATGATCACTTATCCTACAGAATTTTTTTTCCTTTTGATACTGAAATTATCCTACTTGGGTTTACAGGCACTGAACCATGCTGTGAGGCAGCATTCTGAATTTTGAATTAACTGCCCCAAGCAGATGAGAACTTCTTCCAGATATTCATTTCGTTCTTCTAATCTAAAATAGCTTTTACTTTATTTGGACTTCAGATTGAGCCTGTAAACAACATGTACTTTAAAGGCTGACTTTTTTAGTTGCCTGGAGAATTGCTAGCAGGACTTGAGATGTATGTATAAATTCTCACAGAAGAGGGTTCTTGGCTTTTGTTGATGCAGTGATAGGTTTATATCCTGGTTCTTTGAGATTCTAGTATGAAAGAATAGTGCTCATTGCATCAGGTGATTTCAGAACTGGCCTTATCTGATTCTGAAAGATAGATCTTGCCCAATATTGACTGACTTAACTATATTAAATAAGATCAAAGCAGACTGGTGCACTGAGCAATGAAAGCTCTAAGGGCACGTATTTTATTTACACACTGAATTTCTCTGGCTTTTTCAAGGCTTAATGAGGAAGCACGGAAACTGATTGCTGAATTAGGAAGCACATCCATTGCTAACCTTGGCTTCAGAGACAACTGGGTCTTCTGCGGTGGGAAAGGAATTAAGACTAAAAGTCCATTTGAACAGGTTTGTGATTCTATAACTTCCTGGAATTTAACAGCTTGCATTAATAGAGGCATAGCATGTTTTATAAATGCCATGCATTTGTTCAAGATGGGTATCTATTGCAGTACTGGCACACTGTTATTTTCAGGCCTTTTCCTTGAGTAGCCTCCTCCTTTTAAACATACAAAAAAAAGATTCTTTGGTGACTCATAAGTAAGAAAAAAAAAATCTTAGAGATCTTACTATGCCAGTAACTAGATCATTTATCTTTTTAATGAATCAAATTAAACTGAAGAATTCAAAACCTTCTCCCTGAGTTGTATTTTAGATGCACTAAGAATGGTGAACTTCCAAGAGATAAGTGGGTAGTTAAGGTGTTAGTGTTCCCAGCTGTTAGCTTTGCTCTTCTCTCAAATTGCTCATAGCAAAATTTGTGAAATAGTATTCCCATAGTTTAGCTGTTACAATTCGGCATGTGTCAATGTTGCCTTTAATTACTGGTAAAAGTAGCTTTGTACTAGGAGAGTAAGGAATATGTGTTTTCTTCTACCAGCTTTGCAAGGGAGGGGAAACTAAGTGCAGAAGCAGTGGCAGACTCTTGGAGGCAATGTCTTACCTGACTGCAGATGGTTGCTTGGTGGAAAAATAAAATGTTCTTTAAAATCTCACTATTTGTTTTCATTGCCTTGTAAATTTAGTAGCCTTATTTATTTTTACCTAGTGGTTCATGCTTTAATGCAGTTGGTCATTTCCTTTCTTCTCTCTTCCTAAGCAAACATCTATAATAAAATTTAAAAATGTTTTCCCAGTATGGCTTAACTGTTTTTACCATACGCTTGTTTGAGCAAGTTACTTTAAATGGTGAATACTGACAGATTGTTGTATTTGATTCAAAGCACAAGAAGTTAATAATGATGATTTTTCTTTGTCCATGGCCTGAAAATAAGTGCGTCTTAAAGCTGTGAGTTAAAGCAAAAGGATAAATGAGTTCACATTAACAGCAGATTGATATTTTCCATTTATAGCATATAAAGAATAACAAGGACACAAACAAGTATGAAGGCTGGCCAGAAGTTGTTGAGATGGAAGGCTGTATCCCTCAGAAGCAAGACTAAATGAAAACAGAAGAAAAGGAGAGAGAACATGAAAGAAAATGCACTTTCTGCTATTATTAGAGAGAGGGCTATGAAGGAGACTGTACTGTAAAAATTATTTTTGAAGCATGCAGCCATCTTGTCAGTGTGTGCATGAGCACTGACATTTTGAATATTGGGATTATTTATTGCTAACACATAGAAATTCTTTTTGTAAATATGTCTAAAATAAAAGAAACATCCAATCATTTCTATGCAGGTTTCTTAAAAGCACAGTATTTAGTTTGCCTGTGGTAAATAATACTTGTATATAACTGGCTAATAAATTACGTATGTGGACCATAAACAGATCCTGACAAATGTACTGTCCTCTTAACAGTGCAATGTTGCTGTGAGTATGTAAACTTAGTGGAATATTGTAGATTTTAGTAATATGTTAATAAGGAGCTTTTAATTTTTTTATCCTCTGCCTTTTTAATGGCAGCATCAATTTTTATTAAAGCTATTTGGTTATTCTAATGCCAAGTGCTCCAAAAATTTATTTTGTAGTCCCCCATCAAAACTGAATAATCAGCAAAGGAAGACTACGTGATAGTATAACACAGATATGCCATGAAAAGCACAATAGATTTCTCTTTTTTTATCTTTAGGGGATGAACTAAGGTAAATATATAAATAGTGTGTGAGATATTTAAAAGCAGCTTGGAAGAATTTGTACTTAACTTGAAAGTGTTTACTTTATAGAAGAGACTTGGCACGTTAAGCAGCAGTACTGTGGTAAATTTGTTTGTTTTTATTGCAGCTTTTGTACCGCTGCTTAACTGTTGATTCTCCCTGTGGCTGTTCAGCTGCAGTGGCTGGTCACACAGTGAATGTGTGTAATGGAAGAGCTTCCTCTTTTAGTTCTAACATCAGGAATAAATTTCCCATCACAAAGAGCCTGTTAGAAAGCAGTCTGCCTTCTAGTGAGAGTTGTTTCAGGGTACACAGTTGTGCACCTTTACCGCCTACATTACTTCTTATGAGCCGAGGCAATCTCTTCTTCAGTGGAATGTTAAGAGAGACCATTGTGACCTGGGGTTATGCAATGTGTGACTTGTAAACCTAACTGATGATGTTTGCTTCATCCTTTTTTTTAATGGAAAAAAAAATGACCAAGTTTAAGTGGCCTTATTCTTTAGCTTCTATCAGAGCTATGAGAAGACCTTGCTTGCTTTCTAAACTTGTATTTCTTTTAAGTAGGGCCAGCTTGAACTTTTCCTGAAACTAAGTTAGTATAATATAAGTGACCGTGTCCATATTCACAAAATTAGGGCTGACACAGAACTGGCTGTAATCTCTTGGAGCTTTGTGTCATGAGTTCTGGTATATTCTTCAAAAACTTCAAGCTAGTACTATGGGCCAAAGCTAAAAAAGATTTTTTAGGAACCCACACTGAGTTTAACACAGAGGTTAGAAATAGTATTATTGCTGATATTTCTGAGACAAATTCTGTGCACTAAAAATTTCAAGCAATATTGAGAATTACCTTGTAAGAAAAATAATCTCTGATACCAGAGTAAGACTGGATTCTGAGTTGTTATCTATATTTAACTAGCTTTTTAAATAATGTGCATTTCCCTCAATATTAATGTAAAACAGCTATAAATGCGCCTGACACAGTGAAACTGCTTTTGTTAAATCTTCCATATTTTCCTGTGTAGGAGGATGTGTTAAAATCATATGTATTTTTTCATTGAAGTAAAATCCCCTTTTCTAATCAGTTTGAAATTCTATTTCATTACTTAAGGCTGTTGTGAAAAACTGTGTAAGTCCTGGAATTTTCACAGAAATATGGTTCTGTTGGTGTATATGCCAGTATTGGCTATGCTGCTATCCAGAATAACATCAAAATAATTTTGAAATTACTCAGCAGGGGCTTAAGAGGAAGAAACCCTATTTGGCTGCATTAGTAGTTTCCCTGGACTACACTTGTCGTGATTCTTTTGGCTTTGAATGCCAATGAATATTTCATCTTTCTTCAAATCAAAAAGTTCAGAGTTCCTCTACAAAACTGAATGGAGAATGTGTGCCTTTATTAGCAATCCATGTTGAGTAAGCATATCATGATTCTCTTAAACCCTTGAAGTTGCACCTGCAACAAACCTTTTAAACAATTTTAAAACAATAAAATGGTAGGATTATTTTTGTTACATCTTCAATAACTTGATTCTTAAAATGGAAATATTCCTCTTACTCTCTAAGCCATGTCCTCACAGCTGTATGGTATCATATTAAATACGACTCTTGTCAAATATTTAAAAGTCATACTGGAGTGGCCACACAAATGGGGTCTCCTTGCTTTTGTCCATCATTGTCGTCTATTGACTTGCTGCAAGATCTGGTCATGCCCTCTCTGCCTTGAGTGGGCAAGTTACAGTATCCTGCTACTGAGGTGAACTCTCTGACTCTTAGCAGTGAGACTTTCTGGTAATCTATCTGCATTCATTTGAGTTGCCAAGCACAAAGATGACTATTCTGGCCTCTCTCCAGCTGGTGGTAGGAAATCAGTTGCAAAAACGAAGGCATTTGTACAGGTGCATGAATACCTGTGTGTGACAAAGCTCCAAGATCCGTATTTCCCTATATAAGGTGATGGGAACATTTGTAGCATTTTGCAGACTTGTTGAGAACTGAGCAGCAAGGGCAGGGAAGAGAAAGGTTGTGGGGTATGTCTACATCCAAATGTAAAGCTGTGAGAAGAGAAGGGTAAGGACACAAGAAAGTTTCAACTTAATTTTGACCAAGGAACACCCAGCTGGGATTCAAGGCACCTGTCAGTGTAAACCACAGCTCTCAACTGCTTTACTAGTGGTGCTTTATATGGATTATCAGGAGTCCTAGGAAAGAAACTGAAGGGGGTCTCTGTCTTGAGGTACCCTCTGGACCTTCCCTAATGTCTTTCATGATCCAACTTTTTTTTTTTTTTTTTTCCCCCCTCTGGAAAAAGCAGACCCTTTTACAGCCTTAGTTTCCTGAGTGCCAGTTTGGAAAAAGCTTTTCTTTTTCTCAGCATGTTTTGCTTTCCAGATGTCTTACTGTGGCACTTAGCTTCCTCAAACATTGAAGTGACTGCTAAATGCTTGATATGTATGTAATGTCTCCTGAACTGTTTGGGTTTTCTGCAGTCTGAGTGTTTTTTAAGAATAGGTGTATTAATAAAATTAGAGGCCAGGTGGGTAATTTCAGAAGGGGAAATAATACTGCCACCATAAGTGCTGACTGACTTTCCTGTGTAAGGAGGGGAAGGACTGCAGTCCCTCCCTAACTGACTTGGGTCATGGCTAAGGTGGATACCAAGCAAAAGACTTTTTGTTGATGAAATCCTCTTCAGTTTTAAGGCTGTAAGGCCATAGCCTAGTCTTAATCCAAGTGGCCTGTTAAAGAAACTTGAAGAAACCTTTAAGGCTAGATGGAAACTTTGAGGCTGAAGCAGGAAGGTGTGAGAATAGCTCTTGGCCTGTTCAGTGATATCATGGGGTGTCAGTGGCTCCTGATGCTGTACAAGGGATACAAGGGACCCAGTTTCTCACCCTCTGAGCAACAGGCCAACAGGGCACAAACACCTGAGCTCAACCATGTCCTGCTCCTGCCTCCCTGGGGGTGAAAAAGTGAAGAATGGCAAGAGAGAACATGCTCTACTTGAGATATTTCTTTGCATTTCTGATAACAGTAGTTTAAAGCCACTTTTAGTTCCCCCTTGCTGCCTCTGTAGTTAGCCCTTTCAATGTTACAGAGATCTAAGGCATCCTTCATAGACTCAGGTTGGAACAGATGCCTCAGATATCTCTTCCTATGCTTAACTGTCCATCTAGGTAGGTTGGCTCATGTGCCATCCAAATCTTCTTAGCTGAAAATTAACAATTACTTTTCTGCAAGTTAAAAATTGATGACTCTCCACATGGGTATCTTTTTAATTCTTCCAGGCCCTATGTTCCCCTCTCTAGAACATGCAAACCAGTTCCTTTAATCTTGCATTTCAATTGCTATAATCTCTAAATCTGTAATCACCTGTTGCCTCAGAAAGGTCTGTTCCTTTCTTACGGTGTTTTCCATAGCATGATATAGCTACAGGCTCATGCAAAAACATGAAAAAAGACACTCCAAGCTGAGGAGGAATTGTGTGTCCGCTTTGAGCTTGATGGATGGTAGTGGAAGAGAGTGCTATCTTCTGTGGAACAGAGCTTGCAAATGGTTTTTTCCTACCAAATGCTACAGCGATCTTCTCTAATTATCCTTTTTAGCCTTGAATATTCCAGCATTGTTTTTATCAATACAGCCTCAAGTTTCCAGATCTTGGCAGCTGAAGAATCCCCTTGAAAAACTTGGTGGATGTCTTGATTTATGACTTTCATATCTTAGCCCTCACAGATACCTCAAAAGGACCTAACCCTCTATGTAGACAACTACACCTTGTGTTAAGTTTTGTAGTATATTAGTTAATAAAATGAACATAGTCTGTTTATTATCATTTGAAGTATGCAGATATGAAAACTTTGTTTCAGGGTGTTGGAATACATAGGGAGAGAAGCAGGGATCAGTACAGAGCACTGTAATAGTCCAACTGCATTGTCTACTATGTAAAATGCACAGAAATCACTCCATCCTCCAGGAAGTTTCTGATCTCTGGAAGCAGTCAAAGCAGCTAATTAATTGTTTCTCTTGCTGATCTTGCACTACAGTGCAAGAGGTTTAGAGTGTTTCTTAACATTGTATTTATGGAACAATCAGTGAACAGGAAAAAAAAAACAACCAAAAAACAACAAACTACTGAGCTCAAGTAATATTTCAAGGTTATTTAAGTGGTCAAAATTGTATTATCCCAAGTATGGTCTCAGCAGAGAGTATTGTACTGTTCTGTCTGAGCTTAGTGCTGTTTAGTCATCTCCCATCCATGCTGCCAATCAGTCCTATGGCACAGCCTGGAGAATCTGTGGGTTTACTTCCACTGCTGAAGACTGAAACAACCTGGGGTCACAACTGTCTCTTCAGGGTCTTCCACCATAATGTGTCCTCCCTATCCAAGTTTTCACAGAGAAGGTGTTAAAATGTCCTGTGACATTGCCTTACTGGCATGCTGAGCACCCCTCCCACAGACAGCACATTTTGTGGTCTCAAGATAATAATTTGGTCAGGCCAATGGAGATGGACTGGCCAAATGTGGAGTAAAGGTCCAAAAAGAACCAGCAGATAAAGGACTTCATTGTTGCTGATCTGATGTTCCTAATATAATCCACATAAGGCAGTGAAATACCACAACACAGAAGACTTTGTTTCCTTCTTCCTGACCTACACATTCAATAAAGAGTGACAGTTCAGAATCTGGTCACCATCTTTCCCGGGAAAATAATTGACAACTAGGAAATGAATTCTTCAAAGTAACTTTGAAAGCCTCAACCAAACTGTCCAAGTTTCTAAAAACTGGCTGTTAGTATGGAAGAAGTTAAGGGATTGCAAACTCTTCCAAGTTCCCTTGATTTCAGTGGGAGTACTTACTACTGGAGCTGGGATTTCAGTGTTTGTAAAATGCATTTAAGAGAATAATAAAAAAGAAAGTATGCAGAATACTAATTAACTGACCATTTAGAAAATCATAGTAAGTGTTTCTCATCAGTGTATATAAACTGCATTAATTATAACCAACCAGATGGTAAAAACCCCCAACATTTATGCAGTTCTCTGACTAATTTCCCCCAGCACATGCAAATAAAAATCAATTAAAGGCTACTACAATATTAACAAATATCTAACCAACAAATCTCAAGGGCTGTAGTCTTATCACATTAGTTTTGGAAACCTTTTACATAGCTTGCATAATTTAAATATTTACAAAATATAAACTTTGTTATCAAAAATAGTTCTTTGCTCAATTAAACAACAGTAATCCTTTCACAAGATGCTTTTTAAGCCAGGCATTAAATCACTGCATAAAAATAAACAACCTTTCACAGATGTAAAATAAAATTAAGCCAACATATGGAGGCAGAGAAAATGTTGTCATTAACAATTTAAATATTTTAGTGGTGTGAGCCAATCCATAAATTACATTGTGCATTGAACTTACTGAAGATGCAACCTAATGAAAAATTCTAGCTGCTGATTCTATAAAGAAAATATGTTTTAAAAAATCCTTTGCTTTATGGTAGATTCCTTTGGGCTAAATCTCATGTGGTCAATTTTGATAACGATGGTGAACCACCAGTGAGATGGTTGAACATGGCAGGTTATTGCATAGAATTCAAGAGCGGGGTGACGACCAGCTGACTTGCAACATGTGTGCTCAGATACTGAGGAAATGCCTGCAGGGGGTTTTATTTCCTTCAAATATCACTCTATTTCTGTCCCTTCTCAGACCTGTCCCTTGTTTGAAGGACAACCTGTTAAAAATCCCATGGTTGCTGTTTGGCACCCCATTCACATTCACCAAGCTGTGCTCCTGCCTCTCTCCCCTGGGCACAGTTTGACCCTCCTTTTCCAGGCAGACACTGCTGAGCTCTCTGCAGTCACACACATTCCTCAGTTCCAGACGCAGTTTTCCAAACGGCTGCAAAGCAAATGCTTCGTGGTCAACAGCTGAACTCTTTCCCTATCTTTTTGGGTTTTTCTGAAGTCAGCAGAAATGAACTATCTAGTGGCTCCATCTAGTCCCAGTTCTAAAAGCACAGACATAAGGACTATATCTAATGTGTCTTACAAACTCCTAACTCTTCAGTCTCTGGCAAATGAGATCTTGAGATTTCTCCACTGTACCTACCCACCACATGGATCTTCAGGATGCTGTGGCTCTTAAATACTTGAAAAGTTTAGCATCTGTCCCTGCTCATGGAGTAACACGTTCAAACGTGTCATCAGGAGTCCTTTTTGCTGTTTAAGCTGTCCCCGCATGCAGTCTGATGTTTATTCAGCTGTCATTTCAGTTGCCGCATGCTTGGACTACCCGTTGTCTGGCAGTACCTGTTCCCCTGAGGCCGATCCCTCTGAAACCCCTCATGGTAACAGTGATTGCTGCCCCTGCGGCAGCTGTGTGCACCACACAGGGTGGATGGTTTGGCCATGTTTCCTGTACTTCATCTTACTTGCAGGTGTGTACGTCGGTCATGGTCTCACACCTCCTGCAGCGCACGTAGCAGCACCAGACAAACTTGCACTCGCACCTTTCCACGTGCCTGACAACGTGGGTGTTGTACCCGCGCCCACAGCACAGCAGGTTACAGCCGTCGGGTCCCTGCGAGGTGCGGTTACATTCTCTTCCCTGAGTTCCAGGGATCCCCAGTTTTTGGTCTTCGACACAGTAATTGGGTGATTTGTTCACATAAAGCAGGTCCTCTTTCCCAATTGGTATTTTTCTCTGGCTTTTCTCTTTCCTGCGTAGCTTTTTTTTCAGTCTGTCTGATATTTGTATGCTGTTTTCATACTTATCCTTTAAAAACTGGCCAATCTTGTCAAAGGAGGACATGGTTTTCCAACAGGTTTTCACAGCGCAGGACCCAGAAACACCATGACAACGGCAGTCCACAGACATCAGCTTTGCTACAGCCTGAAAGCAAAGGGAGAACAACATTTGGATGCAGTCTTTCATTCATTAGGAATGCTGCCTGACATCAGTAACACAGAGGTCTCAAAGTATTTAATATTACAGCTGCTGTTGCCATTTCCATAACAGGGAAATCAGAGCACCTGTTAAGAACCAGGTTTCCAATCCTGGACCCCCACTATGAGAGGCATGATCTTCAGATGTGCTCTTCATTTACAGTTTGCAATGGCCATAATGTAGCAATATTGAATCACAACAATGAAAGCTGTGATTTCTGGATGGCTTTTCATTCTGGAGGATCCTAAATACCTGAAATGACACGTCCTGTGTCGCTCCTCCCACTGCTGGAATGCAAAAGGCTCTCATGGGTGAAATGGTCTAGTGGGGAATAGCAGAAGGGGAAAGCAGGGATAGGGCAGGTCACAGCACCTTTCCTATGCTGGAAAACACTTAGTGGGCAAGTAAGTGCCCAGTTGCGTTGATTTTAAGGGTACTTTACGGCTACCAAGATCACTAAACATTCACAACCCAGTGTGTAACTAAGGCCACAGGAATGGCTGAGGTCACACAACAGTGCCTGGGCAACCACTGTGGCTCAGTACCTGAAGCAGCACAGGAGGAGGCACCTCAGGTCAAACTCTGTTGGAAGAGCAGGAACATGCCCACATCTCTGAGCTTCACAGAAAGTCTGTCAAAAACCCCACCATGGCTTAGCAGAGGTGTCTTCAACTCAGGTATTCTGTAGTAAATCCTAGGTGCTTCTCACATATAGTCTTAAGCCCTGTTCTTTTAATTTATGCATACTAGCTCTAGTATGGGTTTCTAGTGTTTCCAGTTTCATAATGGCTCTATTTAACACAGTTAGATAGTTGCATTCATATTACTTTTACAATTGTCAATGCTTTAGCAAGGTTTCCACAGTTATTGCCAACACTAAAATACTCTTAGACGAGTTACTTTTCCATGCCCATGCAGAAGCAAGGGCTGGGCTGAACAGTAACTGTCTGACCAGCAATGGGAACCTGAAGCCTGTGTTAAGCTTTTGTAAAACACAACAGTTTTGTCTCAGTTTATAGGAGATCAAGCCTCAAATAACTGAAATCTGTAAACAAGCAGAAACTTCCCTTGTCTGAGACTGACACAAACACTCAGCAGACAATCAATACAATACTTCCTTCTCTAACATCTAATAGTCATAGTATAAAATCATACAATTAGTCTTGTGGCATCTAACTCTCACATTGACTTGGAAAAAGGCACTGAAAAATCACACGAACAGATGCAGCACAAGGACAAGATATCATAGTTTTTGGTTTGTTTTACATTTCCATTAGCGTACCTTCTGGAGCCATCCTGTAGACTCATGGGCCATTGGTTAATAGTGTGGAAAGCCCATGTTGCCATCTTCCATTTTACTAACCTTTCCCCCCATATTTAATTTCCACAATCAAAGCAATTGGGAAATTTAACCCTAAGTGTGGATTTTAAATTAACTCAATAAGTTTGTCTTGAAACTTCTCATGCATCAAGGCCAATGCACATTCAAATTAATCCTCTTTGGAGGAACAACTATTTAGCAAAACATGGGGAAAACAAAAAAACCCCAACACCCCAACTACACAATGTTCATTAAATTTCATCCTAAGCCTTTGCTTATCCCACGGCCTTACAAATATGAACTGCTGTCAATCTATGTCTTTCTCAAACTGAATTAAAAAACCAGAAGACAAATCTAACATCCTTCTCTGGTTGCCCCTGAGAAAGTAATTTCATTTGTGCCAGTTCCTAAGCCTTGATTCTGCAGTGAGATCTGAGACCTGAAATCCTACCTGGTCTCCTCTGCAGGACCAGAAATAAACTCAAGTCCCATACTCCATATTGGTAGTTCAGGCAGCACAAATGCCATCCTCAAAAGTTCCAAAACCAGTCAAGGCATAGGGCAAATCAAATGAGCTATTTCTAACCTGTGTGCTAAACTGGGACTTTTCATCATGGTGACTGTGGTCACTGAAGTTTGGGATGAGTCCAGCATAGTTACTCCATTGATTTCAGTGGGCATTGAGGCCTCCCAGCACATTCCACCCCAAAAGTATTGACACAAACCTGAGCTGGCATTTGCATAAATCTCTACAAACATTAAAAAAACACATGACCGAAGTGTTTGCTTGGAGTCACATCTTTGGTGAATAAACAGGACCTATTTGTTGGTGGGGGTTACTATGGAAGCCAAAAATGCAAGACCTTCACAAAAAACATTAGCAAGAAAGAGCGGGCGTATACCCTGACCTAGAACAGCCATTAGCCTTTGCAAGCTAAAGCTGGTGAAGAGATGCACCTGCACAGGAGATACTTCCACGTGCTGTGGGCTGCTTTTGCAATTGGAGATTTTTCTGCATTACTGGAAGAAATAAGAACATTGCAACAAGCAAACTTTAACCGCAGAGCACACAGACTCTTTCAGTGGCAAATCAACTGCTAGTTAATACTGGTAGATACTTACCATCTCTTCTACACAGACTAGTTTCTCTTTAATAGACAGATTTGACCTTGTGCTCATGTCTCAAGAATCTGTCAATAAGGAAACCACTGGGTAGTCACAATATTAATCATTAAGATGTAACAGTGATTAAGGCAGATGAGCATTTAAAATCCAAGGACAAAAAGTCTGTCAGAAGACAGATGACCTAATAAAAATGTGAAGGAAAAGAGAAACACAATATCATAAGAAAAATTTTACACACAACTTAAAAAGAGAGAGGATTTAATAGTATTTTTCCAGTTTTGAATGATTAGCTATCTTCATCAAGTAACTAGAATTTCAAAGTAGTTTTAAATCATATTGTGCATATGTAATCCTTATTTTCACTGCAGTACAATAAGGTACTTACTAAGGGCAGAAGGATCCAGAAATTGTCAGAGGAAGCTCTGGACATGTCTGCTAGGTGCTAAGGGTGAGTTACTTCCATGTGGGCAAGTAGCCTGGCAGATGATACTCAGAGTCTTTCTCTGAGGATGAATTAAACAAAAACAGAGGGAGACAGAGCTTTGAAACAGGAGCAGAAACTGATGTTGAAGTCTTAGACTGATATCAAAATATAAAAATGCAGCATACATTAGCAGTGTACGGATGATCAGATGAATGCAAGAACTACAAATGTGATTCAGTGTGTTGCTTCCCAGCTGCTAGGATGGGCAAATTTTCAGCCTGGACTCCAATACACTTTGGGTTGCCAGCACAGGGAGGTGATATTTTGCTTTGTCTGATCACAGAACATGGTGTTAGATCTCAGTCTGCCATGTGAACTTCAATGAAAAAACTCCCATAATGGAACATCTGGCAAAATTTAAGGACTAGGCATCTTCTCCTGATGTTGCAAGCAAACCTAAGATGGTGCCTATAGAGCCAACATGGCCTTCTGGTGGGACACAGCTGCAGCACACACCCGTGTCTCAGCAGTGCACAGGGACTGGGATGCAGAGTTACTGGGACCACGACTTCCAGGCTGACTCCACAACCAGTATTCTGTTTCACACTTTAGATTCATATGGTGAATCTGTTCAGTTATTCACGAAATAGTGAGAGGATTCTCCCTGTGAAACAAAATTTCATGGAGAACTTCAGAGGAGCAGTGTTACAGAAACCTAGTGGATAGATGGGTTGTTCTGAGCAAGCTGTGACAGGCTTTCTTAGGTGGGTTATGGAACTGACTGATAACTTGTGAGAAATGATCACTGTGGAACTGATCTGGGTCCACAAGCGCTGTGGTCATCCACAAGTCCATCTGAGAAGTTCCTCTTGCCCCTTGCTCTCAGCCTTGGTGGTATAACAAGAGTGCAGAATTAAGTGATCAACAGGGATGAACATTGCTCTTTTTTAAAAAAAAAACCTGAGAGAAAGATCATTTTTAAACTCTCTTCCTTTCACTGATCCAATGCAATTAACAGAAGGAGCAGCACAGAGTGGGAATCTGTGGCTAAAACAGACAAATGGGCAGAAAGCAGAGACTGATTTGCATCAAAGAAGAGTGTCAATGGAATCACAGTTTGCATACCCTCTAATGCCAGATAATGCTTAATATCTTCAAGTTAAGTTTGCTGTTTGCAGGCACTGCTCTCAGCTGTGAGACAAGGACTACCAGTACTTGTTTTGTAACAGGAACTGATGCCTGTAATCAAATGTCCCAATTTCAGCCACGGGTAGAACTAATATGATTATCCATGAAGACAAGCACATGTCCTACCAGAGGTGCAACACTTAAGAACAGTTCCAAACTGCTGGCGAGTCTCTTACCAATCCACAAATACCAGTAAAAACAAACTCTCTGATGAGCCATGCTTTTTCAATGTGAGAACACAAGTCCCACATCAAATAAATTTCCACAAGTGGAAGACTGAGCAATATTTTTCCAGCAGTAAAATAATACTAATACAATGATAGTCAACCCATAGTGCCTGACTCCCCACATCCTTTTGTAGGAGGAGCAGAAGAGCCCAAATCACATATGCACATCTAAGTACTGAAAATTGCTGTGCTAAAAGATGACGAATGTTTATCTTGCAGTAGAAAAAGGATGCAATCTGAATCTTCTGAGAGTCAGATTAGTGGACAACTCAAAAGACACACAGTTTTAAAATTTTTATATGTTGATAGGACAACTGTGAGATGTGGAAGTGTAAAATAACATTTTGTACTGAAATAGGAGAGAAACAAGAGAATTCTGCACATACCAGTTCTGTTACTAACTCCAAACAAACACAGAAGTATTGTCTCTGGAAGACTGCTCTTGCAAGACACCAAACTATACATCACACTATTTATTACAAAAGGTCAAAAGATATCAAAACATCCTTCTTGTAAGCCCCAAAACATGAAGGTCAACATTTTTCAGCATCTCCTAGTTAAAATTGGAAAATACAAAAAGGAAAAGTTATGCTAAAACTTCAGATAATATTGTTTCTAGAAATCCCAACTATCAACAATAAACATTCTTTTTCATTCTGGACAGTGATCAAAATATTTGCTTTATCCTACATTTTGCCATTAAATAACAAAATATTTATACATAGAAGCTGACTATATATTTCTTCCTTAACTATCTCGCTCTATAAACATGATAAACAACCCTTCGGTCTTTCTTTAAGGAAATAATCATTTAATCTTCTGTTCCTCTTATTAACATCTCCTACTACAAGATACCAATCACCTTTCTTTGGAGATGATTTAGCTGACTGGTATGTAATTAAACTCACAGTAACTGTTCTCAGCATTTACTTAGGTTTAAAGTTTGCTTCATCTACTTCAGTTATGAAAAGGGTCTATGTCACAGTACCATAGAATCCAGAAATGTTTTGGGTTGGAAGAGATCTGAAAGATTTTCTACTTTTCCAATTACATATCTTAAATGAAATAACACATATTACCTGTAAAAGTTCAAAATAAAGTAATTTTCAATTATACCACCATAGCTCTTATGACGGCTTACCACGGTTATTCTTCTCTATGGCAGATAGGAAGGTTGATTACAATAAAACCCACTGATGCTGCTTCTAGCTATAGGAAATTTTGGAGTTACATTGGAGTCCATCAATATGTGTAGTCAAAACCAGAGGTTTTCCCTTTCTTTTTTTTTCCTTTAGTTAAAGCTGTGTCACTGACCAGAACAGATTAAAAGTATTACGGGCCCAGAGAGAGCCATTAAAGATCAAGTTAAAATCTCCAAGGTAAAGCAAAGAAAGTAATTTTAAAGGAAAAATCAGAATCCAGATCTCTGCCATTCCAGATGTAAGCTCCAAGCACTAGATTACAGGCTCACATCTCCCTGTACAGGCTATTTCTGCCCTCATTTTAAATCCTCTGCAGGACAGGAAGGAGAATCCAATGTCACACAGCCAAACACACACTTTTCCTCAGCAACCCCGGGCTGGAAGTTCTTTGGGATGAAGAAAAGCCATCCAAGGTCAGTCTCCTTTCACTTCTTTGATGCATGTCCTAACCAATGAACTTCTTTGGAGGTGTCATTTCTATCCCATGTTTTTAAAGAAAATACGAACTCTTCATTTCCCCTCTGAACAATGTTAAACTTGCACTCTCAGGCGTGGACGGCAGACTGTGGATGAGTAATGAGACCTTGTGTACAGCTGGCCTTCTCATTCAGTATTAGAGAGAATTAAAAATGCAGGTCATGATAGTAACAGAACAATCAGTGACAAAAATCATATTGTATTATGCTGATAACAGGACCATTTCAAGTTTGCAACTGAATATCAAATATCTAATTCAGATAAATATATTATTTAAGCATTGCAGATCTATTACTTATTTTGTGGATTTTATTTTAACATCCAGAGATTAGTTGGTTAAAACCAGCTCTGATTCAGAGTTTGTACATGCTTTCTTTGGTGATGTTACTGCTGTTCTTGCCACTGGCCCCATGAATACCTGCAGCCAAGGACCCACCTCCTTTGGCTGATGCCATTTTGTCAATGAAGGTGATCAAGCAGTTGCTGCCACATCTGAATGACACCTACCTGCCTCCCAGCCTCGTTGTTGTGCAGGTTCATCGCCACCAGTCCGCTCCCGCTCTTGCCTGTTATGTTCTTGAAAGGCACATCCAGGAACTTTCTGCTGAAGGACATTCCAAAGTGGATATCGTCAGAGCAGCCGCCCCAGTGCCAGCCCTCGCTGGCTGAGCCGCCGTGCCGCAGGGTGACGTCGCAGGAGCACTCGGTCATGTTCCCCGCACTGCACGACCGCGTCACCGAGTGCACAAGCCCCGCTGCCATCACCGCCGAGATGAACGCCGTCTCCTTCGTGCCTACACAGCAAGGAGTGGGAACGTTACTCCGTAACTCCCTCCAATTACTTTTCTGGCTGGGCCACAGACAGGGACTTTACAAGCCACATGATTGTTAAAAGGGAACAGTTACAAGTTTAAAGTCATCACAGCATGGTCTGTAGCATTAACTTGTTCAAAGCAGCCGATGTTCATATCCCAAAATGACTTCAGGGCCTCTTCATATGACCATGCTATTAATGGTGCTGTTTCTCGCTACTTATACCATGCAATTTTTGGTAACTTCTTTCTAAATCTGATTAGGAACTTTATTTGCCACAGTAATTTTCAAGTCAGTTACATTTTAATAATATATTTAAAAATCAAACCCCAAACTATCCACATTCCAAACCCCTTACTCTCCACTCTGCTTTTCACTATTCATATTGATTTGAAGAAGAAAAGGTTAGGTTAAATCTCAGAGAAGCTGTCACGATCCCAGGTTACTTTAGTATAGGGCCAAAGATCATGCTGAATTTAGCATGATCTTTAGCTAATCATGCTAAATTTAGCAAACATTGATGTTTCTCTAATCCACAAAGGTTGCAAAGAGCCCCAAAAATCTTAAACCAGGCAGAAATCAGGCTGGCGCAAAGATTTAGGCCATGTGTTTTTCCTAGAGTAAGCTGGCCACGGGAAAGACAGCAGCATGAAAGGCCTTTATGTGTTAGACTATATCTCAGAAGAATCATGGAGGGACCTGCCTGGGCTTCTTACGCCTGTCCCGTTCTCTGAAACTTTTGGTATAATGTGGCACACAGCTTTAAACTGTGTTAAGCAAGGCATACTCTAATAAAATTTGAAATCAATGAGTGGTCAATAAATGTAGCTGAATTTTTACTGAAATGGGCCAATTTTCACTGTTGCAAAAACTATTTACTTCCAGTCTCCCAAGTTCCTGCTTATGGGCAGGCAACTTTCTGTTTGTTTCTTAGTCTGTGGTGCTGGTACCATCATAAAAGGCTTCCACAGCACACACTAATGAAGCTTTGTGGGTGAGCAGTGCCACTCATTTAAGGACTTCAGGAACAGGTCTTCCTGTTGAACAGTAGGACTAACATACAATACATATGGCTCCACAGTGGGGAAAACTTCTCTCATTTTCTTTTTTTCCTTTTCCTTTTTGGAATATGCATAACTTTTTATTCCTTAATATTTTCATGATTAATGCTTGGGGGTTTTACACTGTTTTAGTACAAAGTGAAGACTGTGTGAACACCAAGTGAGGTACCACAATACTTAGTCACATCTATCACACAATCAGTGACCAAGGAGCTAAAAAAAAGTTGCAGAATCCTTGCAACTTGCAGGAAAGCTTTGGTGTGACATTTGATACAAAAAACCCATCCTTGTTTCAGTGGAAATTCCAGCAATTCCATAACTACTTTATGCAAAGAAAAAGCAGCTTTGGTTTCGCTGTGCTGATCAATACCACGTAACTGAGCACATATGATACATTTTAAGGCATTTCACATTGTATTTGGTGCCCTGAGCAGACTTTCTTACCTGCAAGTGACCTTTGCGAAATACTACGTCACAAGCCCACTCATTCAGTAACTACGACACAAGGGGATAAACCCAACCTAAGTCTAAGAACAACAAAATTTCAACATAGTTTAGTGGATCTACCTACGGGCAGTGTCATCCACAGACGAACTATGCAAAAATTAGAAGAAGCAACAACAACGTTGCAAAGACAAGGGCAGGTTTCGTCTGCCGGGTGCATTCCGTGCGCCTGCGGTGCCTCCCGGGACGGCTGCGGTGCCCGCCCCTCCCGGCTCTGCCGACGGGACGCACGGACGGTCCCCGCCGCCGCCCCGCGGGGCTCCTGGCCACGTAAACCCAGAAAAGCGG
>VZTH01012113.1:72684-132632 GCA_013397815.1 Aleadryas rufinucha
CTCAGCCTCTCATTGGGGAATCTTTGATAAATATGTTAATTGGTAAAGCCTATAATTTTTTACCCAAACTATTGTGGGTGTGCATTTCGAGGGGTCCTCATGGGGGTGCATTTCGGTGTGCATTTGGATGTGCATTCCAGTGTGCTCCACCTGGACGGAGTG
The DNA here is from genome assembly GCA_013397815.1 of Aleadryas rufinucha. NCBI lineage: Eukaryota > Metazoa > Chordata > Aves > Passeriformes > Aleadryas > Aleadryas rufinucha. Next base: position 72,847 of record VZTH01012113.1, read on the forward strand.
CACCAAGGATCCTTAAAATAAATACCAAGGTAAAATCCCTTTTCCCCCCTCTAACCGTGTTTGGCTCTTGATTTTAAGACCAAGAAAAGGCATCAAGTCCAGAGAAATATTTTCAGCATACCAATATAAAGTAAAGTTCATCAAGGGAATGTTGTAAAGGCTTCAAAGCCTAGTGTGAAAGATGTGGGAATAAAATCCACTTATTAATTCTGATTTCACTCAGACCTTACTTACCATTAAAAGCTAAAATTAAAATCGAAAATTATATTTGATAACAGTGCACCTTTATGCCATCAATTAATTTCCCTGGTTCTTTTGAGGATGGTGAGAAATGCTCTTGAAGACAGGACATAATGAAAAAAAGGAATTTTTCACTGACTTAAATTTTGCTTAATGGTTTCTTCGTACTTAAAGCAAAATAATTTAAAATTTTTATTTTTTGTTTTTTAGATAAACTATATGAGATTAGAGTTGGTGCTGCTGGCTGGTGTTGCAGAACTTCTAGGAGGTAATTGTGGAATTTGGTGAAAAGAGTAGCTCAACTGCATGGAAGAAGCCAAATTACTTCAGTGCAGAGGGGACATCTGAAGGTATTCCTTATTTAGGTTTAAATCAGACTCCCCTGAGGATGTAACACCACTGGTTTGTTGAGGTATGTGTAAGCTTTATGCAGAAGTTCATGGGATAAGCAGGATAAGATACTGTGTGTTTGTGCTCATGCGTGTTCCTGGTGTGCACAGAAGCAGCACGCTTGCTCCCAAGGAGGTCACAGAATTTTAGGTGTAATACAGGTAGAGGAAGGAGGGGGAACTGCTCCCCTAGGAGCAGTGCTGTCTACAGCTCAATTTATATTCCTGCTCCAACTGATAATTTGCATTAACACTTTCCACAGGACTCTTTCATAGATGGTTTTATTACATCTCCTAATAGAGATGTAATAACATGATTCACATGCACAGAACTGTTGCCATGCTGTGAGGAGAGAACTGACATTCAGAGACTCAATCAATTTTCTGGTGTCAGATGGCGCATCATCATCAAAACCATGATCAGGTCCTTGGTTTCTCATTGCTAACTCAATTTCTAATGAGCTACTTATCCTTTGAGTGAGGATGATAGAAACAGAAGAATCTACTCTGTAACTGTCATAATACAAAGTTCTATTTGTTATCTTCTCATTCATCGAAGTATGGATGTGTGTCTAATTTGCAAAGCATTTGGTCCAGTGATCAGACTACTTGCACCACGCATGTGAATTTACCTACAATGACAGTTTAAACAGAGGAAGACCAAGAAGAAATGTGAAAGAATGGTATTGTGTCAACAACAACAGTAGTCCCTTTCTACCCATGGTGTGGTGGTAATGAAAAAAATAAATTGCCTACTTTTTCAAATTAAGAGCCATTTAAGTTATAGGACAACATTTAAAACATTCCAAATTCAAATAATTCATTACATGATTCCCCCCCCCCGTTTCAATGATCTCTCCCATTTCAGGGCAGGAATTTAATCTTTTGTGTCTCATCTTTTTTTCTTTATATTCCCATTAATCCTTGTTTCACATCTTGCCCCATTCCCACTTAACACTTTTTGATTGATAAAAAAGAAAAAATATTAAAGAATTAAAATCTTATACGGTTACATTGTGGATAATCCAAGGCCCATGTAAAATTACATCTCTTCACTGGTAATGAGAACAGCTGATGTTAAAAATCAAGGTGCAAGAAACTGCCTAGTAAGAAAGCAATCTGCCCCTTCATAGATGTTCATTTCAATGTCAAATTACTACAGAATGCCTTGCACTAGCAGGTTTTATAAGACTGTCAAAAATTTTGATTGGGTTAGATGATAAACATGCAATCCTTTTTTGAATCTTACTGTATCTTGCTAAGTCAGTGTTCCATGTTACCTGTTTCCTGAGCCACTTCCTTATTTCCTCTCCTCAGTGATCACCTTCTTCTCTCTTTCTAACAATTTTTTTTTTTTGACTGGGCCTGGCACTGGAGTATCTGAACCCACTTTAACTTTTTAACTCTGCTGTCAAAGAAAGTCTTTCAGCTTTGGAAACTTTACCCTTATTATATTCCTGCAGCTGTGACATTTCTCCACTGTTGCATAAGGCAGGGTAGCTGTGGTTTAAAATGTGTGTAGCCGTGGGCAAGATGCCAAAGTCTACAGGGTTTAGGCTGTCCCCAGCTAACTGAACTCTTCTAAACTGGCAAGTTATCAGAGTAGCTGGGGTTTGACATCTCAGCAGCCTTGTAATAGCATTGATCTAAGTCATGCAAAAGTTAAGGCCATGGGCATAAAAGGGAATAGTTTGAGTTGTTTGGGGATTTTTTTTGTATTTTTATGCCTTTCCCACTGGTAGTTTCCTATTGTGCTTGTAATTATTTATTTGAAAACTTCCTTCTACTCTTGTGTTCTGAGAGGTTTGAGCAGCTCAACAACTGCAAAAACCTCCAGTGACCACCAGTGAAAATGGGGTCACTGTGGAACTTGAACATCTACAGTTTCCCCTACTCCTGTGAGGAGAGATCAGTATTTCTTATAACGGCATGGGCAGTATAATCATACCTTGGGATTCATCCTGGAGAGTAGGGCAAGGCAGCCTCCACCCCAACCCCTTTCAGGAGATAGCACAGCCAGGTAGTCTTTGCTGGAAGAGGCAAGCAGGAGGTACGTGGCCCAATATTGCCCTGGAGCATCCAGGTGATGCCAGGAGTCCATAAACACCTCTGATGGAAGCGTCTCAGTGCCTTAAAAGTGCAGTGGTTAATCCTGACTCCGAGAGTGGAGCTGGGCAATTCGTCACTCCCTCTGCCTTTCCTCACCATCCTGCAGAGACAGGGCTGCTGCCCAGATGCCTGGAATCTCTTGCTTGTTGCAGTTCCTAGGGTATGTGAAAGATTCCCCAGATGAAGTGTAAAGGAGCTGACAAACACAGCTGTAAAATTAAGTGCCGCCGTGCCATAAATATCTGTTTTTAACAGTACACACAGCATTGTTTCCCTCCTGAATGAACAAATTATTTACAGCCTCAAAACCAAGTTAATGACATCTTCTGTCTAGAAATAAGCATATTTCTGTAGTTTCAATACATTCACAGCAAATGCTTTCAACATTTGTTATTGCTCAGAAAACTTAATTATGTTGTGATGCAAAATTTTCCCACCTTTTAGGTAGTGAAGAACAACAGGCGGGACCATCAAGTCCTTTAATGTCTCATTTTTGTAAATATAATCTGTTTTATTTGGTAATTATGCCCAGCAATTGCATTAGAATTTGCTGGGGCTCATTGCTCTGCCCCAGCTGTGCTTGGTACTTTTGCATGTGAGAGTCTGACAGGTGCTTCATTGCTATTGCTGATTTTTTTTAAAATATCTATGGCTATTTCTGCAGAAATGATTAGGAAATATTTTTGGATAATGAACTTGGAGCGTAAGCTGTAGGTTACTCCTTAAAATTGATTTCCAGTGCCAGACATCTCATTATCTGTGTTTTAATGGAACATACATCCTCTTCAGCTGCACTCCGGGAGGTGTTATCTGCAAGGATCCAAGAGAGTCTGTTTGGTCATGGACAAACATCATGATGATATACACCAGGCCTGGTCCACACCAAAAAAAGGGATAATAAGCCTGTTTTCCAGAAATTACTATCTTTAGATCTTTACATCATCTTGTGTTTTCCAAGGCTTGTTACACTTCAAACTGTTGGAACAAAGGGGAAGAAAGCCATAGGGGCTTTCTGTTTTTATTATCACACAGCTGACTTGGTTAGCATGCAAACCCAGTATCTCTGTGCACTTCCTGTTTATCTCATCCTCAGGCTATACAGGATATCATAGCACGCAGGCCAATAATATAGGGGAGTCAATGGGAAAGATTTTTAGACTGACTTGGTGATACTTGACTTGTGCTTTGAAGTACAACTTAATGGGCACGTGTGATTAAAAGCTTTCATGACTGTAGATGCAGCTTGAGTGTGTGATTCAGGTGCAAAAATACATGAAAGAGAACTCAATATAAATTGTTTTATTGCAGCTGTCACAAATTTTATATTATCACAGTTACAAAGAACTTGATGTACTATTTTTATTTTTACATTTGAGATTGAAGATGATATTGTTAGCAATGTCAACACTAACGTCTCCTTATGGTAAGTGCAGAAAATGAGAGTTAAAAATATACTGACAAAGACAAAACAAAAATATAAGCTGAATTTAAAGACATTGAGTAAATATCTTATCTTTACCAATTAAAATTACTTGTACTGTTATAGAAACTGGTGATGGCAAAAACTAATGCAGCATAGCTCAAAGGGAAGCCTAAATACAAAATGTTAAGTGAATCATATGTATTAAAAATGGAAAGAAACATATTCTCAGACCTGGTGATAAAAATCTTCAGAGCTTGCAAATATTCCAAATGGTCTCTATTTTATCTTTTTTATCTCTATCTATTGCTACTTCCCAGGAATAAATGGCACTATCAGTACAGTATAAATAAAGCAGAAAATTAAATATCCGCTGAATCAAGCTGTATCAGACTATATTTACATCATATAAACTTAACAGTAAATGTCTACTGGATCAGATCCCTGCTGCAGTTTTCGGGGACAAAGATTCATTGTATTACTTGTGGATATAGAAGGGCTGTATATTAACTTTAATTTTACCTGCCTTACAAAAATAAGCAAATGGGCTTAAAAAAGTATAATCAGATGTAAAACTACTCCCTAGCTGAAGAATCTGTCACTTTCAGAAAGTGGCCAGGAGCTATGGAAACAACTTTTTTATAGAAGTAAACTTTAATACCCTTAAAGCTGTATGCTGAGGTGATGTGTTACAAGGGGGCTGCTTTACAATACGACTCCTGAGACTACTTATGCATGTGTGAGTGTGAGAGGTGGTGCAATTTACTCACCAAATCCCAAATCTGCCATGTTACGGGAATACAGCTCCACCTATTTAAACCAGGGGTCTTCACCTCAACAAAACAAAACCTAAGTAAAACATGTGCACCTAAGTAAAACATGAGCAAATCTGGAGAACTTTGGGCTTCAGAGGCTTTTAATTTTCTGGCCATCTGGAGGAACTTTTTGGGGATCTTTTTAAACAAAAATGTAACCATTTGGAGAAAGGAGCCTAGACATGAACAGGTTCACATATTGTACCTACATGCGAGTCACAGCATTATCTGCATTCTTGGCTAGATGGCCATAAAATATTTATGGATCCAGGAAGCAGATGCATTGATTGCAGTTGAATATGTGACCGTAACAGGGCATTTTCTTAGGTGCTTTCATAGCAGTTTTCTCTAAATCTCTCAAAAATAACCTGGAAAAATACTGAGAATTTCTGCTGGGTATCTATATTTTCTTCAAAAGTAATAAGGTATCATGCATGAACAAGCCAGGATTGGAACTCAGATTCCTATTTCAGCTTGTGCTGCCATCAATATTGTTGTGTGATGAGAAAAAAACCACAAATGTTCCATCTGAAACAAAAAAAATGAGCCCAGGTCCTTCAATATTACTTGGTGAAAGATTTGAAGACACAAATCCCTATTTAAAATCTACCAGGGTTGTGTCATAGCATTTTTACCAGAACCCTTGTAAATCAAGCCTTGATTTTTTTTTTTCGTTTTATATTGCAGTGCGCTGCCACTTGGACATTAGCCATGCTTTTCACTTCAGCAACTTGTCTGTGTCTGAATTACTGTCAAACCCTTAAATGTTCCATTGGACCTTTCTCCTCAGATCTTCTACTCTCTGTGTAGAAAGCCTTTGCTCAGCAGAGGCAACGACAACCTTGAACCAGGCAGCAAACCAAGTCAGTGTGGTGTTTTCACTTACAAACATCCCAGAAAATGAGTGTTCAGGATGATGGAAAGGGACAGGACCATCCCAGCTTCCCCAAGCCCCAAAAGGAGGCAGAGACCTCATTATGGTGGACAGAGCAAGGCTGGATCTTACATACCCAAGTGGAATAAACTGAAGCAAATCTATGCCAGGTAGCATCTCTTTGAACAAGAGAAGTCTTGCTAGATGTGCAAAGTGCTGCCCTTGTCTGGCATATGGCAGTCACTTTGCTTGCCAAAAATTGGGCTGTGCTACTGCACTGACTCTCTTCCAGTAGCTGCAGGACCATATTCTGTAGTGTGGAGATGGTGGTGCTGTTATTTGGGGGTTGAGAACTTACAGGCAGCTCTGCACCACAATCAGACCTCTCCACTATCAAAACATTGTCTGGAGTTCATCTAGTCAAAACTAGATGAAATGAAACTAGATGAACTAGAAATGACTGTGAACTTGAGGGCTGGTATTCTGTCCTTCACACCCTAGGAAATAACCCAGATGCCCATGCTGGACGAGCATGGAAGATGGAATACCAGATACAAAATGTGGTAATTGCAGCATTGTCTAGATAGACGCTTGGCCCCAGACTGGCTCCCGTGGAGTGACAGATCACTCATTTCAATTATTTGCATCTCTACTAAATTTTAATTAACAGAAGTGTGAGGAGCAGGTGTTAACTTGTTTTATAGATTCATTATAGTCCCTCAGGCTCCCTAGACACAGTTAGATATAGTTACCAAACATTTAGAAGTTTCTGCTTCTTACCCTTTTCATCACATTTACAAACTGGCATATGTAGCAGGTATTTATTCACATTAAGAATATTACTTTGAAGCCAGGCATTTAAACCCCAGGAGCTGAGGACAAGTCCACCAACAGCACTTCGGTGGAGAAGGATGTGGTTTGTCTACATCTAACTTGTGGTGGTATTGTCAGCTCCCTCCTGGCTCCAGCTCTCCATTTGCCTTTCCCCTCTATGTCTTCAGGGATGCTACCACTCACTCCCCTGTCATAACTGCTATCTAACAGCTGCCCCACTCAAACCATCTGAAATGGCACAAGTTAGTTTACACACTACCATTCACAGACGTCTCTTCTAAACTTTATTGTTTTGAACTAAGTGAGGTAGAGAGCAATTACACAAACTGTTATAAGCCACACACAGAGCAGTAACGTTGGGGGTATATTTGTGTGTGAGGTGTGGAAAGATACTCAGGGCACTGATTCTTCATAGAGCCAAAATTGGGAATGTGGCCAAGGTTAGGCTCATTTTTTGATATCTTTAAGACATTTTTCCTTCATAGTCAGCAGTCTGTAAGTTACTTGGGCTCACCATGTGCTTCTGGTACAGAAATAAGTGCTAGAAGCTGGGACCCTCAGATACCAACCAAGTACCTATCTCTGATATGACCTCTAAACTTGAAAAAAAATCTCTGTTGTTTTCTGGAGTTAGGTGCCTGTCAGCTTGGCTTTTCTCACAGAAACAGAGACATTCGCCTAGCCTGCTTGTAAGGCAGTAGGTGGAGATTTGTTCTTCATTTACCCAAATGAAGGGTCTTAAACCTGTATATCCCATACTGCCATGAAATGTTCTGCTCACCTGCAGGACTGGCTTCCCTCTGATCCAGTGCACTGTTAAACATACAAGCAGCTCCAGGAGCAGATGTTGAGAATGTTTCACATCATCCATGCTAGAAAGCATGTCCTGGTGATGGTGGTGGTGGGCTTCTGATCAAGTTCCTGCAGTAAAAGAGGAGAAGGGGGATGTAAAAACATCTCTTACCTGCATAATGAATCCCACAGCCACATCTCTGTTGAACTGACATTCTTCTCTTAAAATTTTAGGCACCAGTCAGAAAAATCTGAGTTGCTTCAGGTTCCCTTTACAGAAAGCAATATTGTAGAAATAATAGACACCTCTAGAGAATAATTCAGAATTTGGTCTTTCTGTGATGCTTACAAAGAACCCTAGTGTGACTGCAATGGTAATTACAATGCCTCTGTTAAATACATAGAGTTAAGGAGGAAACCAGGTTTTGGTGCCTGAAAACAGTCTCTAGAAGCTCTTGTCCTTGACTTCCAGGCTGGCCTTGATCCAACAGGCGAGTTTTGAGTATGTCTGCAGGCTCTGCTGTATGCATTTCACAGCTGGAGGTGTGTTATTTTGATAACTCCATCAGGGCTACAGTGCTGAACTGTTCTAGAGGCTGAGGAGCCGTGCATTAAGAGGTTACTAGACCCTGACTCCTTGTTATTGCACAGAAATGATGCAATGTAGAATTTAGGGAACAGTAATGGGTGGAGTAGTAAGACCTGTTATGATTTAACCTTTTACCATCAGCAGTAAATCCCCTTGTATGTGTGTGTTTTATAAGAACTGGGCAGGACACAGTGTCAAAGGATGTTGAAACAGGATTTTACAGTAGCTAATAGATACCATTTGCTGTAAAGAGAGCTCAACAAAGGCCCTGAGCTGAAAAAACCACACCTATCAGTCCACACAAATCATGTTTAAATTGTAACCACCCCAGTGAAAATTTTAGTAGAACACAACTGTGATTCTCTATTTCAAAGGAAGCCATTTGTGGGCTAGATCATGCTGGGTGCTGCATTGTCTAATGGATTTCAAGGTCAGGTTTTCGAGGCTTAAAGTGTTTTCTGTCCTGTTAGGATAAATAGGGGTTGGCAGGTTTCTTCGAATACATTGGAGGCATCAGAGCTATCATAACTAAAGCTTTTCTTTAAATATAAAGAAACTTTGGAGCTGGCATGTGGAAATAAAGGAGAAATACCATTCAGAAGTAATAAAATGTCATAAATAAAGACAATTCTTAAAATTTAATTAAAATTAAAAATGGTTTATTGGAAAAGAAAGGGGTCGGAGCAAGCTCCAAACTGAAAACCACGTAAAACGGTAAAAATAAGAAATCCGGGAACCCCAGAAGGGAAAAGCAGATACAATTGAATAATAAAGCAAAATAAAATAAAACACCCGGGAACGCGGGGATCAGAAAACCTAAAAAGCCTGTTCGGCTATAAAACCCAGGAGCTGGGAGACCCGCGGCGCTGCCATTCTGCATGAGCAGAGATGGAAAAGCGGCCTATGGGCAGCGCCGGGCTTCGCGTGGCTATTCCAAGGGCAAAAAAGCACTCTGTCACTCTGCAGCCCCTTTTTATGGGGTTTGGTTCCCGCCCAGTACCGCCCCAGAACGCCCACAGTCCATCCCACAGAGTCATTGTTCATTGGCGGCTTTCAGAAATGACATCTACTCCCTCGGCCAATGGCTCGCTGTCGTCTAGGGGCTGTCTTCATGGTGATGTCATTCCTGGGTTTAGGCGGGAAAAGCTGGAAAGTCCCTTCATTGAAATGCATGGTTTCCATGGCTGCAGGTGACAGATCCCCAACGGTTGTTCTAAAAATAACTGCTGTCCCTTACGAACAAGCCTTGAAGGTCCCTGGAACAAACTTAACTTAGGATTAAAACACAGAGATTTTAACAAATTGGGGCTTTTAAACAACATTGAAACATATAGCTCTTATTAACAATTAACCACACAACTACCTTAACGAATTTAACAATTTTTTTAACTCAATTAACAACTTTTAATTATGTGAACTAACCCTCCACAACCATGTAAAAGCCAATCAAGCCATTTCATTTATGACATAAAACTTCTCTGATCTGTTACATGATTTGACCACCTGTACGAGCCTAATAATAAAAGAAAAGCTCCAAAAGGTGCTTCATCATTATGACTGNTCTTTTTAAGTAACCTTGGCTTTTTCTAACTTTTCTCTACTTTTCTCTTTCCTTCTCTTTGCCTTTTTTACTATTAAATAAAATATATCAAATTTTTGGCACCAACATCTAACCTCGTTTGGTTTTAATCTTGTTTTTGGGAATATTTAGAACCTTCTAAGTTCTTTTTGGTTTATGCACAGAGACTTAGCTTTCCTTACTTTTCTGGCTTTAAATCGGATCGCAACACCACCATCAGGGGAGGCTGCACAATCATTATCAGGCAGAGTAGAAATACTACTTCAAACTTCTTAGTCCCACAGAATCATAACAGAAATATGGACTTTGATAATGACAAGAACAAAAAAAAATATACAACAGATGTTTTTGGAGCATGGCAAGGGAGAAACTCTGCCAAAGACAGATCTGGTCTTCAAACCCTGACAATAATCCATATAATTTACTAACTTTAAAGGGCTCCTGACAACTTTAATTTCACCTGCTTGATCTGCAGTGAGTTCTTCGTGACTGCCCTGACTTTGTCAAGAGGTGTCTGAGTAATTTTTATTCCTCACTCAAGGATTTTAGTTCTGCAGTCTTGTCTTCACCCAGAATGTACCCAGCATCCTTAGAGCAGCACTGGGGCAGGTGGTGCTGGCACACACTGAGCTGTCTGTTTGAACCACATAGACTGTCACTGCTAAAAGCATGATAAAAAAAATCACAATATTGAAAACACCATCTGCTGTGGGAATGTTGTCCCCACAATGAGGTATGGGAGGCAAATGCCCACTGCAGTGACTGTGTGAACACACCTCACTCTATAAGGCAGGAGCATGCAGAGCAGTTCCCTCCCTTCCTTTCATGCAAGCAAGCAGTGGGAAAAAAGTTTGTCAAAAGCTGGGAAAACATCTTCGTGTTTTGAGTTTCAGCTGAAAGGGAGTGAATCCTGCTCCTCATTAGGGAAGTTCAGTACTAGAGGAAATGAAGGTGATGCTTAATAGACATTGTATTTCTTAAAGACCTCAGTTCAGATTTCATTTAAACATATGCTTGCTCTTCATTTCAGGGCTGCTTAATGTGGTGTCCCTTGCCAAGGCTGTTGAACACGCTTGAGGGATTGCAGGAAGGGCTGCCCACAGGTGCTGAGAGCTGGCCAAGAGTCAGGTGAAAAAACATAGAAATGGTAGAAGACCATCACAACAGAAACTTGTGCTGCAGAAGACCCTGTTGTGACCCTACAGGCTCATCTTTACCATTGAAGTTAATGACTTGAGTAGTTTTCTAGGACGCTTAGCTCCAGGTACTGGCCTAGACTGAGATGTAGCACTATTTTTAGTACAATCTAATCACAGACAAGTGAGCCTAAAATGCACAGTGTCTTTTTACTGTGTAGACAGAGCTTTTCTGTTCAATGGATAGTGTGAAGGTACCAGTAAATACTTCAGTATATATACCAGCACCAATAAATAGGTTTGCCTGCATTTTACACAGACTGTTCTGGTGTTTTGAAGATTTACACAGATAAAGATGGCAGTGGAGTTTGAAAGATGGAATTTTGCTTGGTAAAGGCAAGCTCCATGCAGAGCTGAGTGCTAGTGCAAACTAACTACTTAACTCAGCTGTTTTAAATTCATCAGAGAAAATCCCTGCCCTAGATAAGAGGCTTGCTCTACCCCTGCTGTGTTCTAGTGCTGTTGGGATTGACAAAAACTTATTTTGAAGATTCAGACTGAATTTGCAACAATTATGTCTCAGATTTCCAGAAGGTGCTAGTCTGAAAAAACACAAATTTCTAAGATCATCTGAAAGAAAGGCTGATGTGGAGTAGAGCAGGTACAGATAGTCAGTGAGGTAAAACAAGCCAGATGCAAAGCTAGCAGGCAAGCAAGAAGGTAAGACCATACTTTTCATGTGACCCTACAGAGACTTGTTTAGCAGTTTGAGTCTATGCCAAATAGTTCACTGCTCCTCTAAAAATTGCTTTACTTTACAAGAGTGATCTGAAAGATCCCTGGACTGCAGTCAACTTATATCACATATATCTGCATCTTCAAAGCATTCTCTTTGGCTCAACATAGCAACAGAAGCATAACTATTAGTGGTTATTTCAACCTTGAGGCAATTTGATGCCTCACTACCCCACCCACTAAGCAAATAAACTTACTTTGATGTCCCTTTAATATGTCACAGAAGAGAAAAATAAAGGCCTTGTATTTAACAGTGTGAAAGAGATTATTCTAAAGATTATAATTTTCAAATGAATACCAAGACTAAATATTGTATTTGTAGTCCATTCTTTCAGCTCCCTGAAATCTAGCAACTCTGATGACAGAGATGACTTGTCAAAGCATTTCCCTACAAAAAGGGAAATATTTTTTATTCTGAAGTCAGTCAGTTATTCTGAAGATATTTTTTAGGATGGACTTGACCATGGTGGCCAGGTGCAAGGCTCTAACCCAATTCAGTGTTCAACATCTATGGAGTAATATGAGAGATGAGGAGTTGCAACTCATTGGGCACTGGTAAATCATGTTCCAGCTTCAGCTAAAGGGATGCAAGAATAACTGAGACTACTGCTCTGTATATCAGAGTATTTATTTTGCAACACACTTCCATTCTTTCTCTACCTGTAGCTTAAAGTATATCCTAGTTCTGTTCTAAGCTCCACATGCTGCCAGGCAGACATCGAGCAGGAAACTCCACTTCTCAGGGTACTTTTTCCCCAGCCTGAATATTTCAATTCTACGACTAATTCCAGGGCCACTCGTCTGTATTAGGAGGTGGAACTCAACTTGACAACTCGCTCCTTTGCTATTTTAATAGTAAGTAATGGGACTAAAGTAAATATATGGACTGTAGGAAAACTTTAATGTTTATTCAGGCAAAATGTCACAGCAGATATAATAATTCTAGAGTAAACTGTAGATAGCAACACGTGCTCTCACTGGAATTCAAACACAGTAATTCTTTTATTGTCTTAATCCATAAATTTTAATGCATATGAGCAACCAATCCTTGCATGTCAATCTCAACTCTCATCCTTCACATACCTAGAGATACTAGATATATTTTAAAGTTAAATAACAAAAATGTAGCTTAATATTCTGTGTTTATTCCTAAGACTGCGTGGATCATACATAGTGTTGGAAAAAGCTTATTCAAATAACTCACTTAAATAAAGATCAATTTGCAAATTGTACCAATGACTTTGTATAGACATTAATGTACACAGACACATAAAAAATAGAAAACACACAGGAAAATATACACTTAATACATTTGAAAAATATTAAGATTTGGAAAACATTAAGACATCTGGGTGTACAGCACATGTAAACCATTTTGTGGTGAAACCAGAACTGATGAATTGCACATTCACTGATATCCACTACAGTATAACAAAGTCAGCTCTTTCCTTTTCATCACTAAGCTGATGCTTCAGCAAAAGGTTTTGGCTAAAAAAAACAAACATAAAAACCCATTTAATGCCTTAAAAACATTTGTGTACAGAACAACAACAGTAACATCATGTGGATTTAAATGAGCTACAAAAAAAATCTTATCAAAAGCAGAACTGTAATACACCTCTCAACGATCCTCTTAATACCGAAGACATCTGGCTGTATTTTGCATCTACTAATATTAATGACAATATTCTATCCTTCAGCTTTAAGGTTGTGCAGCCCTGGATGTCCAGACCCAAGAGAATATATTATAATGTTTGCATACAATTATATTCTTTAGATAATCATATTGCTAAAAATCAAATGCTGCTATTTTCAGTATTTATGCACAACTCCTGACCCATCTTTCACATACATGTCCATGCCAGGGAAAATCTTACACTGAAATTTGGGGATATTTCCTGTAAGCAATCAGCAGCATATTATACAGAAACAGAGATAATCATACCATCTTACTAATTTTAAATCATTGTCTAAATTAGGAGCTTTTTCAATATAGGGAAAGGTGTCTTAAATTAGGTATGCCAGATCCTATTTTGGAGGATACTCTCTATCACCTAGGACGCCAAACTCCACATTGCCAATTTCCTATTATATCTTTACATATTTTACCTGAAGGAGCACAAATTCACAAAACTATAGCTGGGCAGTCTGTAGACTCTTGAGTTTAAAGATCTTAGGCAAATACTAAATGTTGTGTCATGAATTGCTAGCCCTACTTCTATATAGGGTAGCCCCTCTGTGTGCTACTAAGGCAAATAAGATGATGATTAGTTCCCTGCTATAATTTGTTTATTCCCTGACATTGTTTGTGGCTTCCTTTCCCAAAGCAGAAGCTAGTGGAGGATTGTATGTAAAATTGTGACAGGGAAGCATGACACAGAGCTCAGCAGATCATTTGTTAGCCTTGCACTTGCCTAGTTAAAGCTCTCTTCTCTAATGCATGGTGGGAGAGTGGTCTTGATTGCCTGCTGCATGACTGGATGAATAAAAATCCATAACTGGATAATTTGTAGGGACAACAGCCTTACGGGCTGCCACTAACCTGTCAGCCAGCTGCTAATCCCAGACCGTGCGTGGTTTCCCACCAGGCACCACGACTGTGAATGAGTGGGCTGCCAGCAGGGGACCAACACACAGTCTCTCCCTGGGGTGTCACCCACAGAAGGTCTGCAAACCCTGGGGATGTAGCTGGGCTACAGCATGAAACTGCAGTTCAGAGATGGTTTGAACTGAAACTGGCATTCAGAGAAGGTCTTGTCCCTGCCAAGCAAGAGATGCTGGCAGCATATTCTGCTGCCATCACATCACACACTTCCTATGACAGATTAATTACCAGATCCTGAAATTCTTATGTGTGCTTGCAAAGGGGGTTTTTCTTATGTTTGTGGTACTGGCTTCACACATTGGCAAGTATTTCATAAAAAATCATGACAGAAATAGCACTTCCATGCAGGAAGAATACTTGCTTGGCTTACAGACCAAGGTAGACACTGAAGCACTTAGCTAAGCATTCTTCCTGCATAAGGGCACTCTCCTAAACTGGGACCATAAATAAAGTTATATTAACAAATTCACTGTATTTACATGGTACATTGAGACAGTTACAATCAATCTCAAGTGTAGGTAACCAATCTCCCTATTAGCTTCAGAACATGCAAAAAAATAAAGTAGATATCTATTCCATCTAAGATATAAAGAAGATATGTGTTTTCACTAAAAACACTAGAGTTCAAAACTCAGCATCACCAGTACAATGCTAATAGACATTTTCAGATTCTATAAACCAAGTATCTAAACAGAAAAGGTTTCATATGGAAGAGAAACCTGTCCACTTAAAATAAAACTCTTTAAAATGGAATGTAGTCAGTTTCTAAATACATTCAAATATTACAGTGTCTCTACAAATAGAGAACTAGATAGTACTGAAGACCTAAAGCAGCCCTTTCCAAATGTTCAAGTGAATATATAGGTCTCTTTTTACTATCAATAATACACACTTGCTTGAACTACAGCTGTTTTAGTCTTTGGCAACAGTTCAAGTAACTTCCCCTCTTCTGTCCTTTGCAACCCTCCATCTTCCATTTTCACACAACAGAGTCACCAGGGCATATCTTAATTTCATAAGGTTTTTGGAAAAATACCATGTCCCAAACTCTCTTTGTGTGCATGCAGTCAATCAAGGAAGCATATCATAAATCCACTGTGATCCTTCAATTGTCACTCAGGCAACAGTGGCACTTCTCTAGTCTCGGTGCTATATCCAAGAGAGGCTATGTGCTGACAAACTCCCTCTTACTTGCACAGAGCCTGCTGAGAAGGATTTCAGAATAAACTTGATTTATTGGACCTCGGACATGATACGGGGACCGAGAATTTGTTGCATAGTCCTGCAGTTGTGATGGTTTACTTTGACTGCCGAAATATTTCCCCAGTGTATAGTGCCTCGATAATGTCATTGTTATGTGTGGCCTTTCTTCAGAGGGATTGGATTTCACCACCTGCAAAAGAAATGACATATGTGAGTGCTTTCTGCCTGCACCTAGAAAGACAGATACACAGCTCTGTGTGCAGAAATGCTGAAGCAGTTGTCCATAAAGCAGGTCCTGATACTCTTACCTTGAGGTGCAATTTGCTCATAAACAGTATTTTAATGGCAAACTTGTTATGTTACAAGCTAAAGTGTAAGATCTTAAGTTTTGAAATCTATATGCACAGGCCCATTATACTCAAATGCTTGACTCTGTAATACCTTAGTGTATTAGACTCTGTTCTCTTCACTAGAGACAATTTACCTAAAACAATAAAATTCACACTCAACAGCTTGTCTGTGTATTTTTAGCATGAGAAAAAACAAACTCATGATTGCTTCAAATTGCAGAAAGGTTTAAATCTTGCTCGGATACCAAGCACTTGAGGCACATATAATGTGTCTCAGCTATGAGCCCAGGGAGAATGCCTCACTCTGAGGTCTTAATGCAAACCTGGCCCAGCCCCATGTTGACATGAAAACCCTCATGTGTTGTGTTTCTGCAAGAAGGGAGTTACAGTGCAGTTTAACATCCCTCTCCCCAGGACACCACACTGACAACCACAATGTGATTCAGTAGCTTAGTGCTGAAGAATGCTCCACCTTGGCCCCTGAAATATATATAAAGCTCTGGGATTATCGTGTTCAACTTGTATGGAATAAAACCATGCTCATAGGACTAATAAGTGAGAAAGTGAAAGGTATGGTTGTCAGGAGCTTAATAACTGGGGGCGGTGGTCTCCTGTGAAATGCTGAAGGTCTTGCCTCAGTGAATACTCAATCACTGATGAATAATGAAGCAGCTTTGAGAGAGACAAAACTTTAGAACCTTGCACATATGAAGGACAGAGGACCTCAGCCCAGGCAGTGGCAAACCCAGGGAAAGCAAAAAAGGTGGTTAACTTATTTTGAAAATAGTATATATATGCTGAATTGATAACTCTGATGCCCATCAGTTTTCCTGCTATATCAATCACAGCAGACACTTTAAAATGCAGAATTCATTTACTGATGCACATATTTATGCAGAAGCATATTAGCTTCTAAAAATATAATTTATATTTACTGTCACTGAACAATCAGAATCAACGTTCATATGCAATGAAGCTCATAATAAATGAAATAATCATATGAAATTAAATGTGAGTAAAGAAATAACACGTGCAAAGGCTTGAAAGACTGAGCAGAGAGGCTATGAGGGAGCCGGCTGAACTGAAAACAGACCAGGAATTATCCATGTAGAAAATTAATATATCCTCTGATCAATTTCATACAGCTAAGCCAAGGGCTATTATTTGTTTTCATGCAATTACTGTAGGTTCGTTTTTCTTAATTAGTGCCTTAGATCTTACAACTATTTCAAAATGATGCCACCTTGAACCAATCACCCAAACTGCATTCCTGTTAGGCATAATCTCCCAGGAATGCAATCTAATGTTCGCCCAGCAGCCAGCCACTGATTAAGATACAAAAATCCCAAGGTTGCTAATTTCTATTATGTGGTTATGATTTCACTGCCATTAAAATAGGAAATAAATCTGAATTAAAAAATAGCTTCTATAATAATTTTATAGTGCTGACCAATCTCCATAAGCATTTTCAAAGAATGAGGTAAATAAAAAATCAAGTTTTCATGTGTGCATAGAACTAGAAATATGTTTGGGCAGTAAGTGCCAGGGTTATGCAAGATATTTTGTCCCAGCTCAGTATAATCCCTTTGAAAGTCCAGATCCCTTAGAAATCTGAGCAAAGATTGTAGAATCTACAGAGATGGAGATTTCTGTGCTATCAGGGTCACCCGAGACCCTCTGAAATGGGTTGGTGGGAACTCAATTTTTCAGGCCATTCAGGGGAAATAGCTTTCTCTTCAGCCAGCTAGTGAGAACTAAATGAGAACTGCTGAAGGCATTTCTGTTCTTGTTTTCTGACTGCACGGCCAGACTGACTGGCCAGAATGGCCAGTCCTCCATTCCTGCACAACCATGCTTTAGCTCAGGTGGCATTTACAGAGGGGTGCAATCTTCTGAGACTTTAGGAATGTCAGTTTTTAAGAGAAAGAAAGTGAAAGTACAAAGCACAAGATTTAATCTGTCTCATCTGGTTTCAGAAAACATGAAAAGTGCTGGGTTTTACACAGTGTTCTTGGCTCTGTCCTTGGGGGTAAAATGCCATTTTCCTGGTGCAAACTGCTTCAGCACCTAATGAAACTCCACTTGCCAGGATGCAGAAATAAGCTGATGACAAAACTATTAAAACTAATGAAGTATCAAAAGAACTCAAGGACTTTCTTTTTGCTTTCCTCAAGGCTCAAGTCTGGTTTTTGGTGCATGATGGATTCTACTGGGCATATCTATCGCTCTTTCAGGCACAATGACCTCTCAAGCCTCATTAATAACTGCTCTGCGAGCCAAATTCTCCCCTGATCCTCCCCAGAAACACATACTCTGTTGAGATTCCTTGGGCACAGAAGCAAGACCAAATCTGCACATGAGCTCATACAAAATGATGGAGGAGTACATGAAAAATGCTGATGACTGATCATGCCCTGCTGTTTTTCACCCAGTTCTATAAAAAGCATTTGAAATATTCAATTTTGAAGCTCTCTGTTTCATTCATAAGATATGTGGAAATTGCAGCCATCAGCAATGACCCACAAAAACACCAACATCTGGGTTCTAGATAAAAAAGGGTCAATACACCTCTCTGGGTAAAATGGAGGGAGGCATTTGCTCCATGGGACTATTTATCAATCACATAAATATCTACCCTGTGACTTACTCCCTCTTGTCCAGCTTCATTTGGATTGAGCTGTGTTTGTGCCTCTCAAATATTGAGTAGAACAGATTAAAGGACTGGTTAACTAACCACACCTGCTGATGTTGGCCCCAAAGCAGGATAGAGGCCATGGCACTGGCCTGAAAACATGTGAGCTGCTGTGGAGCCTGAGGTGGAAATCAGCTGTGAGGTTGATGCATGGCACATGAGTTCACGTGAGGCTGTTAACAATCCCCAAAAAATTGTACAGATTTTAGTCAAGAAAGCAGGACTATGGGTGTGAGTGGGAATAAGCAATTTACACTTCTGTTTGTACAGTGGATCACTGTAACTATTCCAGATTATTTTTTCTCAGACATAGGAAAACAGATATATAGCAGTAAGATTGGTCCTTCAATTTTAAGCTTCATTCTAATTGTAGTTATGGTTTGATATGAGTGTGCTGAGCTGCTCAGTTAGGAAGGCATCAGTCAAAAACCCGTGAGACTAAGTAAAAAGAGAAACTGAGTCCATGCGGAAGCAGCAGAGATACGTACCACATAATAAATAATACAAGAACCTGGAAACTGTGCAGCATCCTTTTATACAAGTTACCTTTGCAGAAGGGCATGTTTATTTTTATTTCAAGGAATCACCAGGCCAGCAGTTCAGCATGTCCTTGGGTGGCCTTGCACTCTGAGCAGTGAAGGACAAGTGCCACCATACAAACTGCTTTCCCCATGATTTGTATTCAGGCCTAACTTTGAGTGACAGATGCTAACCTCACCACAGGTCTTTTTGTTTCTAAGACCTGACAGTTAAAATTTCTTAATTTCTTAACCTGGGAATGATATAAGTGTAAACTATTACCTCATGGAAATGGCAGCCACACTTCCCTTGCAGGAATTCTTTGTAACGTCCCATGGTGATGACAAAGGTGTCAACCACTTCATAGCCCATATTTTTTGCTGTATCCAGAATAATCAAGTTTTCATTCCACAAGTTTTGCACTTCTGCCTGCATTCCAAATAAAATGTTGCAATGTCTTGTCAGAAGGACTGTTTAAAGGTTATTGTGTCATGGAAATAAATAGCAAAACTGCATTTTGAATAAGCAATTACGTTCTACTACAGACATGAATTACTATAAATTCACTCTTGAAAATAGCTACTACTCCAAGACTGATGTAGGGGTTTTTTCATAAATCATAATTACTTTTCAGTAGATGCGCAGCTTCCTTTATAGGAAGATTTCATGATTGTTTAAAATATAATTCCTGGACAATGGTTTTTAACATTTACTTATCTAATATGAGGTGTAATCCAGAAAAAAAAAAATCCAGTTATAAAGCTGTCTGTAACAAATGGTGAAACTGCTTCTTTAAAGAAAAAATCACCTTTGAATCAAATTCATTGAGGCAGTTGCTTAAATGGCAGTATAGGGCCACAGGTATCTTAAATATGGTTATACTGAAGAACAGATTGTTGTTTCTGAATATACTTCAGGAAGACCAAGAATAGGAAAAAAGTTAGCCATAAAGTTGGCAAGGCAGTGGATTCAACATGGCAGACAAAAGGCCTTTGAGAGTAGCTGGGGTAATCCCGAAGCCTAGAGCATACAAATCACATGTGTAATTTGGCATATGATTCCAATATTGAAAGGGTAAAGAATGTTGGTTATGCACTGTAGTTGATTTCTGGAGTTTTGTAAATTTATTGAATAAGAAAAAGAAAAAGGTAGTCCTGGGAAGCCTTTAACACTCTATCCTTGCCTCATGTACCCTGGACTGAAGCTCTTCATCCTAGGACTGAACTTTGCTGAAAACTATGACAGGAGCTATGAAAATGTTTCTTCCTGTTGATGACCACAATTTCCTTAATTTATTTTATTTAGGTCATCCAGATAAATTACGAAAATGGTTTGAATCAATAATAAGACATTCAGTAGAGACAAGGCAGATAGGCAGTACTAACTTAGACAGAAAGAATGGGCAAAATCAGACAGGGTGGTCTCTGTAGCAAAGAGAAGGGTGAGAGTAGCAGGAAGTCACATGCTGAATACAGCAGTGTGTTATGGTTGCAAAAAGACGTGGGCGCCAGTCCCCAGCGCTCAAGGAGTGCTGTATGTAATCTGTGAAAGGCAATAATTTTCTCTTTTCAACACCTGGGAATAGCTGGAGCATGACACATAGCACTGGTAGGCATCATTTACTCTGTTCTGCCTTCCAGTACTTCTCATCCATGCATTTTATGTGTGTTCAATAGAGAATCACTGTCCAAATTGCAAATAAAAATAGTGAGTTGAGTGAGTTGAGTGAGTTACATAGCGCACTAAAATGAGCACATTTGTTACTCTGAGAGTCTTGGATATGATTTAAACCGACTGTAACATCCGATTAACATGCAAATAACAGGCTGGATTCATCGGTACCTTCCAGCTGCTCTGTAATGTTCTGGCTTCATAGGTGGGTTAAGATAGATTTATTGAGTTGTGCAAGCCAGACAAGTGAATCGGATCCAGCAGTAACCACAGAGGAAGCCTGGGGAGGGCCATGCGCAGTGTGGTATGAGGAGCAATCTGCTTATCCCCAGCACAATCTCTCAGTTTTGGCAGCAGGATTAATACTGGAGCTTTTTCTGGTTCTTGGGACAGCTGACCAAGTATGGCATCTCAAATGGCTCTCTGATTGCAGCAGAATCCATGAAATAAGGAAATTGGTTTGCATCCCTGTTAGTACGCAGTATGAGCAAATACAAACATTAATCTTCCTTGATCCACTTAAAATGTGCTCAGCAGGGGTTGTAACATATTTTGACCAGACAGCAAAATTAATGCTGAAATGACACATCTTCCATGAAAATGCACTCAAAACATACTGTAGCTTACCTGTGATAGAGAATGGATTCCATCTACTGGAAGGTGAAAGCCCATCCCTATGGATTTGACAATTACCAGGATATTTGATAAATTTTCCCTGTTTAGCAAATTGAAAAAAAAAAACCAAGGACACACTTTATACTTAACAGACACATCAAAAGACAATGCATGTTTTATTTTTTTCAGTCATTTAAGTACATACCTATGAAAACAAATTAAAAGTTTGTATTTAAAATTTTTTGTTGTTTCTCATAATCTATCATATCAAAAATTGGAATAACACCAAGTACATAACATTACCTGTTCAACACCTTTTGGATAATTTGCAGGTGATTGGAATTAAGCCACTGAACACCACCTACAATTAATACGGTCTGGTCTGTGTTCTCCAGGGGACGTGATCTGAAACCCAGAAAAGAAAAACAGCACATGTTGCTTTAAACAGATGGCAAACATTTTAACTACATTGCTTTGCATTTCACTGAACTGTATCTGGCACCCTGATCAGAGGCCTAAAGTAATTTTCAGCAATTTTATAACCACACAATATGGTCTGTGCATGTTATGTTTTATTGTTTACTGATTTTAATTGTAAAAGGTGTTAAACACATTTGTGAATAGAATGGTAATACAAACATGGGAGATACAGAGTTTGTACAGTACCTCTGCAGCAGCTGTTCTAGTGCTTTTTCAAAAGTCGGTCTCTGGTTTGCATTCATCCAGAACTGGGGGTAGTAGGAGTAACTGATAAATGTTTTCCCCTCATTGATATTATGATAACATTTAACATCATGAGTCTTCTGCCATTCCTGAAGAGTCTTATTCACTCTTTCTATTAGATAATACATCATCCCTCTGTTAGTTGAGTCACCTATAAAAAGAATCTTCAGACAGAAAAAACATATGACTTATAAGTTGTACATCCAGAAACCAAAGCTAAGAAAAGAATACAGCTGGTTGGGAGGTTTTTAAATGCTTCTCATAATGTTCCAGAAATATCTTTGTGAACTGCCAGTACCCTGGCATCCTAATACTAAATTTCTCCTTTAGCAAAATCTGTGTCATTTGATTAATAAAAATCTGTATTATGTATTTTGAAGAAAAAAAGTACAGGTTATAGATGGCTTTAGCTGCAAAATTAGCCCTGCATTTTTCATCCCTGACGATAATTTCTTTTGCTTAAGCTTGTATTTACTTCCAATTGCCAGTACACACTTGCTCTCTGGATTGCTTGCAGCTTCCTGGTTTTTTTTCCTTCAGTTTTGCATGTGGTTTGTTCCTACACAGCATGTATTGGTCTTCCATAAATGAGATTAATTAGAATTTACACCAAAGTAAGACACGCACACATACACACACAGAGCCCCCATGAAGGATGCAGCTGCTGCCTTATTTGTAGAGAGATGGCCTTTCTGCAGTTTCAGAGGGGAAAGAAAAGGGACTTATTTGGGTGGAGGATAACCTGAATATAGTCCTGTTGTGTGTGATGTGACCACCAGGAAGCACCATGGACTGAAAGGAGTTAGAAATCCTGCCAGGATGACAGAAATACTATAAATACAGCAGTCTCTGCTGGGTTACCCTGAACTTGCAAATTAATAAAGAAGTCAAATTTGGGTTTGCTTCTACTCATTCTATTGATTCCTCTGAAAAAACAGACATCTCTGTATGGGGAGACTACAGAACTTAAAGTGTTGTGGGTTTTTTTTTTAATGCTATTGATTGATTTTGAGTGGATAGGACTAGCATTTCCTTCTGATGAAGCAGGTAATAAATAGAAGACAAGTCCAAAGAGTAGGAGAAGCCAGTTCACTGTGGTTTGCCAATGAAACTGCGTGTAGAATCAATTACCCCAATCACCTCAGCCAGAAATCCACAACGAGCAGCAAAAATGTAAAACTGGGATTAAGAAACCCCACAGAGCCATCATACAGTAACAGCCCTGTTCTCTGCACAGAAATACTCAGCTTCTCCTACCTCCTCTGGTACTCAGGGTTAGATGGCATCCTGTAAGCTGGGATTTTGTTGTTTCATTTTTTAATTTGATTTGGAGTTTGATGTTTTACCACTTCCACCTTGAATATTTGATTATGCAAATAAAATTCAGACTGCACAAGATCACATGTTTAAGGATATATTTCCAGAGCTTTTTTTTGAGATTTTATGTGGTAGAGGCATTTTGGACTACACTAATCTAACACATTTATCTATTTATCTATTCCCTTCAGGAATCTCACAGTTTTGAAAACTGATTCCACTTCCCACTATTAATCTATTGTGATTAAAAATAAGCCACAACAGTGTACCAATGATACCTCCCACAGAAGAGAAGGAGTTTCAGATGAGCATACCCTCATCCGATGTAAGGGCCAAGAATGGGCATGACAATGCCTTCAACTTCCTATGCCTTGCCCATTGTGGGCTGCAGAGAAGCCCTTGATAGGTTATGGATGGTAGCAAACAAATTAAAACTAGCACTGAGCTCATAAGAAGAGCTCAGTGGGCTCTTCTATCTCCCGTCCTGGACCTCTCAAAGCTGCTTAATAGAGGAAATTCTCAAACAGCTGCTGTTCCTGCTTATATTGTATAAGCATTTCTCTCATATGCAAGGGGGTTTCCAGCTTTCCACATCATGTCAAAAGAAACCTCTTTAAATCAAGCATGACTCACAGAAGTCAAGGATCCTTGGATCCAAGAAAGGACTGATTGGATATTCTCTCTTTCCCTCTCTGACAGACACACATACATAAAATTATTTACAATTAGGAAGACAGTCCATGCTAAGAATATGTCCTAATTTTAAAGTAGGTTAACTTGAGGTTTTAAGCTACAATTCTTTTAGGTTGCAAAATCTCTTAATCTCTCCATCTTGTCTATATCCATGTCTCTTTAATCTCCATTTCATAAGCCCATCACTGTAGTATCTTGATGCATATCTATTTAAAAAGCAGTTCTCAGATATTCACAGGCAAGGACATCATTAGCTTGTAATGTGGGTGAGAACACTTCTGTAAAAACCCAACACATCATTAGCAGAATAACAAACAGGCCCTACCAAGTTACACGCATACAGCAGCTGGTAGAACATACAGACTGCTTCTCTTCTACTTCTAGTAATGTATGACACCATTTTGTTACCACAGCACATGCGAATTGCAAAGGAGCCTATTCAGCTGTTAATTACACTAATTTGGCAGATGGGACATTTTTATCTCATTCTAGCGTGACTAGAATTCTCATAGCTGTTTTCTCCTAACTATATTTGATCTAATCTCATCTACTACTGATTTGAAATAGCAGGATAACAGCTTCCATGGAAAAAAAAGGAGAAATGAATCATGGCCATTGCCAATGAACATGATGCACAGATGTCTTTTTTGCCAACACTGTGAATTCACTAGCAATTTAGGTGTGAAGAGTCATGCAAACATTTCCAAAGTCTCAAACACCGCAGAGCATCAGTGATTAAGATCTCTTTCCCATTTTTTTGTTATGTCAAAATTAGAGCAAAACACATACACACACCCCAATCTACACTATTAAATGATTTAGCATTTTAGGGCTTTGCAATTTTTCTATACCTACACAGGTACATACACATAAACAGTGGACCCATGACCGAATTTTCAAGTCTGCCCTGGGGTACCTTGCTGGCCAGGTCTGGAGATTGGAAGGGCACTATGTGCAGTCTAGTAGTAAACCCCTACCAGAAGAAAGAAGTTAGATAACAATCATGTCTTAAAGTGGCAGCTCTAGTCTGGAAATGCCATGATGCTCGGCACCATATGAAAATATCAGGTGGGCCTTATCATATTCCTATTGTTGTTGTCCTGATGTTCTGAGAATGTGAAGTAGGGGATAGGAAACAGAGCAGATTCCTTTAGAGCAATCAGCATCATGAAACAGGCAACTGTTAAGGCCCTGACATACTTCTTCAAATACCATCACAAGACTGATGAGACTGCACTCAGCCCATTTCCAAATCAGGAATGAGAAAGACAGCAACATCACGCTGGGGAAGAATACAGGTTGTTCCACTAACAACAGGGAAATTAACCTAGTCTTTTAGAAACAGGTCTGCCAAGAGAATAGTCAAGGCTTGCTGCAAGTGAAAAAGGAAGAATTGGGCCTAAGTGGACTTGTGGTTGTACAGAAAGACAGATCAAAAGGGAAAGTCATCCTTAAAGATGTCAGTCAATTATAGTAACCATATTAGCTTATAGTCAAGAAGTCTTTGATTGTTCAAGTAGGTATGAGCCACATCAGGACTGTATCACTGGAATCAGACAAATTTGTTTAACTCTGTCTTTGTCTTCCACAGTGAAATCACAGCTTTGTTGAAAGGTATGAAAACTAGGACTGCTAGTACGTGAAACCTATGGTCCCTGCCCTCTGGCTCTGAGAGAGAGCTCTTAAGTCTGTTTGCAGTCATCCTGGGACAGTCTCAACAGTCATCCTCTGGAGACTATGTGCTGGGATTTTGAAGGGAATGCTCTCTCATAAGTCTAAAGAAGATCTCAGATAGAAAGATAGCTGTGCATTTCTTGTAATTTGATGCACCCCAGGCTGGTGGATGCTTAGCACATCATCAGCACATCTACACACACACTCTGCATCCATTCATTAAGATTTTGTCTGCATCCAACAATATGCTTCAAACCATTGGTTCAACCATGATGTGAGATGTGTAAATCCTGGAAAAAAAACCCAAATTCTTTTTATTCTCCTTGAAGGAAAAAAAGATCGAAGTGGAGGAAGATGATACCTGTAGGTACCTCTAGGTATCCTACCCTCTTTTCAAACCGCCCTTGTTCAGAGCTGGCCAAACACATTTTGTTGTGGTATGCAAGCCATCAGAAAGCATCTTTCAAAGTCCACTTCTTGCAAGTCACCTTCATTTTCAGCAAATGCCTGGAGGACTCAAAGGTTAAAATAAGTGGTGTTTAGCCCCAGGAAGAAAACCTCTGTTCTTCAACTAACCCAAGAGTTCTGATGAATTAAAATAATCTTTCAATGTAATTGAATGTATGGTAACTATAGCCACATTTATTTCTATACAATTAGATGAACTCATTGTAGTTGCATGTGCCATGTAGTATTTAATATGATTTGAACAAAGGGCTCCAGGGATGATTCTGTATTTATCTCTATGATAATAATGAGGAACATGATGGCTTAGGTGTGTAGAGTAAGCCATATCTCATTTCTTTTTTGCAAGTCTGGCACAAGACTTAGTCATGTACTGTTCAAGTTGATGGGGCATTTGTCTGCAGGATGACTAAACGATCAGACATACACAAGGTTATAATTTTACCAGACAAAGAACAACACTTCCACACAGATGTTTTCACTGTCTTCTGTTGCAAATATTTGGTGTGAAAAACACCATTATAGCTTAAAGGCTTTGAAAGATTGTGTAAGCATAGTGGAATTCACTTCTTAACAAGACCTATCATTAAAAATTAACCACACTTGGGAAATTTAAACACCTGTAAGTTCAAAACACTACTTAACTCTAAAATATTATCAAGAAATTATAAGTTTAAATTCCTGTTTTAACAGCTGAATTTTAAGTACTTCAGCAAATACTGCCTTTTAATATTTCCTGTTCTTAATTACACATGACTCAATGGTACTTTATTACAAGACTAAACTCTGGGTAGTATTTCTCAATGATAAGCAAAATATATATCCCTCCTGCTATTGAGGCCAACTTTCTATATACTGCTAATTGGATAAATAATAACCTGTTAGAACCCTTTTTCCTTTACCCATTTTTAAAAGTAAAAAATCAATCTTGTACAAAAATCAAAGCATTGTCTTAATACATTTATATATGTCTTACAGTAAAAAGTCATTAACCACAGCTACAGAGAATTTTGTTGAGCCAACATAATAGAAATATAATATTTTATTATGATGAAAAATTTATTTGATTCAGTTAGGACATATATATGGAGTTCCCTAAGAATGAGACAGTCTGCATCTCATTTCCCTTAGAGTTTAAAGTGGAGGAGAAAAAAGACTGCTGATATTAACAGTGGTCTGCAAGAAAATCTACTCAGCCAGAACAACCTTAACCATCAGCACTTCAAAATTTTCCTGTTTACTGTGTATGAAATACAAACATATGACTGACTATTCTTGCTAACACATCATAAAGCAAAATAAGGCCTCATAAAACTGTTTTTGTGCATGTATATACTTTCTCATGTCTCCACCAGCCTAAGTGTTATTGTTTTACTACAGGTGGTCTTATGTTTTTATGAAACTAAGTGTCCTGGTTCTGGGTGGGATAGAATTAATTTTCTTCCTAGTAGCTGGTAGTGTTGTGGTTTGGATAGTATTGGTAACACACTGATAGTTTTGTTGTTGCTGAGCAACACTTACACTAAGTCAAGGACTTTTCATCTTCTCATTCCTCCCTGCCAGAGAGGATGATGGCACAAGAAGCTGGAAGGGGACACAGCCAGGACAGCTGACCCCAACTGTCCAAAGGGATATTCCAAACCATATGGCATCATGCTAAACAATAAAACGGGGGGGAATTGGTTGGGGGGCAGCGGCTGCTACTCTGGGGTGGGATGGGCATCAGTCAGTGGATGTTGAGATATTGCACTGTGCATTACTTCCTTTGTATACTTCTTATTATTACTATTTTCCCTTCCTCTTCCATTCCACTAAACTGTCTTTTTCTGAACCCACAAGTTTTACCTATTTTCTGATTCTCTCCCTCATCCCTGTGGGCAAGTGAGCGAATGGCTGTGTGGTGTTCAGCCTGCCAGGTTAAACCACAACACACAGAAACAATTTAGTTCAAACAGTTTTATATACACACAAACTAAAGTATCAGTTAATGATGATGTGAAATCAATTGGAACTCAGCCAGGGAAATGGATTTCTGTTATAGAGAAAGATTGTAATTTTACAGATGAGCTTTGGAAAACAAATCAGTTTTAATATAAGAAATAAAAGCAGCCTTGAGTTAGAAAGCAAATTAGAAAGCATTTTTGAAGGCTTAATTATGATGCACGTAGGAAAGAAGTGTTCTGTTTGGGTGACCATAAATATATTTCAGAAACACTGACAAATGAACACAAGAAATTAGTGACCAAGTGGTATCTGCTGCATTTTGCCATTGTTCTATGAAACATGAGAAAAATAGAAGGATTGCACTTAAAAAACATAGTTCATCTTGCATGTGCTGCATTTCAGTCAAAAAGAGCATTCACTTTACATCTTAATTCATCACTTGCTGAAGTGAACACAAATCAGGGACACAGCACAGCACTGGTTAATTGTTGCATGTTTCCCTTCACATTCATTAAAAGCAGAAAGATAAGTAGGCTTTTTTTCATCTTTTTTTTTCCCCATATAAAACTAATAGAGAAACACATGAAAACAGCCTCCAGCTACCAAAGTTGAAATCTGACAATGGTATAGAGATTAACACCTCCTATTTAAATTAAAAGATGTAATCACAGACTTACGCTGTTTATGTCTTAGCATCATGGAATGGTTTGGGTTAGAAGAGACCTTAAAGCCCATCTGGTTCCAACCCCCTGACATGGGCAGGGAACCTTCCACTAGTCCAGGTTGCTCAGAGCCCCATCCCGCCTGGTCTTTAAGACCTCTAAAGATGGGAAGTTCACAACTTCTCTGGGCAACCTCTGCCAGAGATTCACAATCCTTAGAGTAAAGAATTTCTTCCTAATATCAAAACTACCCTCTTTCAGGCCATTCCCCCTTGTCCTATCACTACATGCCCTTGTAAAAAGTCCCTTTTGATCACTCTCTTGTAGACCCCTTTCAGATACTGGAAGGCTGCTCTAAGGTCTCCCCAGAGCCTTCTCTACTCCAGACTAAACAGCCTCAGCTCTCGGAGCCTGTCTTCATAGGAGAGGTGCCCCAGCCCAGTGACCACACATAGACCCTCCTCTGTACACATTCCAATGGTCAGCATTTTTCTTTTGCTGAGGACCCCAGAGTTGGACACAGTACTCCAGGCAGGGTCTCACCAGAGCAGAGGAAGAAAATCACTTCCTTCAGCCTGCTGCCCACACTGCTTCTGATACAGCCCAGGGTATGGTTGGCTTTCTGTGCTGTGAGTGCACACTGCTGGCTCATGTTGAGCTTTTTGTCCACAAACACTCCCAAGTCCTTCTCACCAGGGCTGCTTTCAGTCCATTCTCTGCCCAGCCTGTATTTGTGATTGGGATTGCCCTGACATAGGTGCAGGAACTTGCACTTGGCCTTGTTGAGCTTCACGAGGTTCACAGAGGCCCACCTCTCAAGCCTCTCAAGGCCCCTCTGGATGGCATCCCTTCCCTTCAGCAAGTCAACTGCACCACCCAGCTTGGTGTTGTCAGCAAACTTGCTGAGGGTGCACTCAATTCCTCTGTCCCTGTCAACAGCAAAGATGTCCTTTGTAAGGGATTTTGAACTCCAGAGACCAAAGTTACACAAGCTGAAAATTCAAAACCCCTGAATAGAGAGGCACCCAGGTTAGCTGAGCCCATTTTGAGTGGACACATGAATGAGTTCTGTTCTTAGCAAACTTCAGCAAACAAGAGTGTAAATCAAACAGCACTCCAGATCACCTCAATGTCCTCACTTGGGTTGATGACTTTTGCCCTTTCATTTGGCACTCATGCTTTTTTTTTGACATCTGCTTTTGCTTCCAGCATTGAAACTTTCTGCTTATTTTATTATGGAACTATGATATCTTCAGTTTGAGATGTCAGTGATCTCTGTAGTACATAGAGACAAGGTATATAATAGATCAAAACTAAAATCACAATTGAGGAAATATAAATATTTATAGATGGTTATCAAAATCTCTTTTGAAATAAACAGGTATTTGTTCACAAGAATTGTATCTTCCTGCTTCTCAATAGCTCCTTTATAAAAGGTCCAGGTTACTTAAACCTAAATAACACAGACAAAGTCTTTTTCAGTGAGCAAATGAAAAAAAAATTATTATTCTACTACATTGCTTGGGCAGTGTAAAGTAATTCCAAAGTCTGACTTATAAAAGGCAGAATCAGGATCTTAAGAGCCAAGAAGGGAACCATTTTTATTCATCTGACTTTGGTATGAAGAAAGTCTCTCTTATTTCTTAAGTTGTATTGACACAAAGGAGTTGATCCAGGCTCTACATTTATTTATTTGGTAAAAGAAGCAAAAATACTATTGCAAGTTGTCACACAAAATTAAAATCACTACAAAGTTATGACAAAAATAATATCTGAGGGAAAGAGATGGGAGAAATATACCACAGGGGGAGCATGCTTTAGAGTGATGACTTTAAAAGAATAAACCAGTTAAATGGACATCTGTGCAAAGGCAACAGGGGTAATTCAGCAGATTTCTACAGAGCAGCAAAGGTTATCAGACAGTGTCAGGAGACCTCTGTAAAAGACATAGAATGGGAAACAAGTGCTATTAGTTTTACAGAGATTTTTCTCTCAAGGTGTTAATGTAGCTTACATAGGATCTGGCTGTCATCTGACACTAGAATAGATCAGTGACCTCAAGAGTTAGAACATCATGGAATTTGAATTAAGAAATTAAGCTTCACAGACACTCATTTCATATACTTGGTTTTAATGGACCCTTTACAAATGCTGTCCGGTTTTTGGCACTCATGAATGTGAGCGGTCAGACTCGGGATGTGGAAATGTCAGCAAATCCTCTCAGCAATACCCTGGCAATCCACTTCCACAGTGGCATGTTGTTCCTCTGCTGTCCTTCAATTGCCTGACCAAAAGGTGGTTGCTTGTCAAAGCAGCCTGATGTCCATGGAAATCAAAGACCAAAGCAAAGCAATCAAATTCTTGAATATTTTTTTCTGTGGTCAATCCAGAAGAGCTTGTTTTGTACATGAGAAGCAAATCAAGCCTCTCTTCTTCATAAAAAGCAATTTTTTTAGAAAAATATTCTAGGAGTAACCCGCAGCTCTATAGTAACAGAGAAAACCACAGGCAGGAATAAAGAAAAATGGCAATAAAATACTTTGTGCAGGGCAAGAAATTTATCAGAAATGAAGGAGAAAATTTTAATTGAAAGACTATTATTTTCAAATTTGTCTATATAGAAATGCTCTTGGATTTTATCAAAATGCCACTTTTAGTTACTATTTTCTTACCTAGGCAATACACTTTAAAGAGGTTTATAACAATTAATTACTTACTTTCTGGATACTTGTATCCTCAGTAAGGTACCTGAGCCTCAGATCAGAGCTCTCTCTCAACAGTTTAACAGTCATAGCATGCTTATTAAGGAGACCTTGTATTTCCAAGCAATCACTTTAGAAGCTTCACTAAAAGAAAAGAATGTGCAAGAAGACTTGGTAAGATTAGTGTGCACAAGCAATGCCATGCATTAGGTATGCAGCAGAAGAAAACCAACTCGCATGTGGGACAAAACTGTGACAACAATGCAAATATGTCCTCCATTTGCTGTCCTTGTGTACTCACTGCAGGTCTGACTGGTAATCACATACGCCATAGGTCTTGAAACTCCAGTGGTGTGACCTAAGATCGTCTGTGAAACGGCAGCAGACAACTGTGTCTGCATACGAGGCTAAATTATGGACAATGGTTGGTTCTCATCCCCCTGAATTTTTCACCCAAATATTTTTTCTAGGTATAATAAAAAGGGATTTTTCTCACATATCAATCTTAAAAATATTTCGAAAGCTTCAGGGCACTAAATATCCAGGTAAATAAGAATGAATTAAAATGTAAAGCCTGTTACATACCCTTCTGCCCTCCATGCAGCGCTGGAGCTCGGGCTTGGCCAGCACAGAGTATTGGCAGCCATGGGGCTGCCATGTTATTTCTCTCCAGTCGCAGGTCCTGTTGTCAGAGCAGCTGAGGCAAGGGACAATCCATTGCCCTGGAAAACAGCAATGAATGTCAGCACCTCCTCTGTATTCTTCTGAGTCGTTTTATTACACAGGAAGTAAGATATTTTTGAGTATTTTACTCACGTATGAGTAAAAAAAACCTCAAACGGGAGTTTCCTGTAAATTAAATGCCCTCCAATCCTTTGAAGAGACTATTTCATTTCACTGTGTTATGCCCTTTTCCTTTAGCTAGGGTGGGAGTTTTTTTCCTTTCCCCGAAAAAGCTGTGAATGCTCAAATTTGACAGCTGTTTGTGGCTTCATTTCTCAGTCCATGTTGCCTTTCTTGTAGCAGCCTATCCTTTCTCAATAGAAGAGATATGAGAAAGAGAAAATGGGTGAGGAGG
The DNA here is from genome assembly GCA_013397815.1 of Aleadryas rufinucha. Lineage (NCBI taxonomy): Eukaryota > Metazoa > Chordata > Aves > Passeriformes > Aleadryas > Aleadryas rufinucha. Next base: position 105,332 of record VZTH01012113.1, read on the forward strand.
TTGAATGCAAAAAGAAAATATGCATATTCAGACATGTCTGAAGATTCATTCTCATCTACAATGAAACATCTAAAGGTTGGGTATATGGCTGAGAGCACTTGATATAAAATTGAAGCAAGATTAAGACTTTCGTTCCAAAACACTGGTTTTTTTAACTTGTAAGAATTCAGAGAACTGTCCCGGACTACACAAATACATTTCAGAAGATGACAGTAGGGTGAAATGAATAACATACATACATGGTCTTATTTACAAAAATTATTTTGAAGATTAGGAGCATAAAGTGGGATTGCTAAAAATCAGTGGGTTTTAGTAATCCCCTATCTAAGGTTAAATGGTTTTGTTATTTTGGTTTTCTAAAACTACTCCTTTCCAAAATCCTACTGGAAGCTTGAGGGATTTAATTTCTGAAGGAAGACAGAAAACTTTTGAGTTGCCTTTATACTTGGATGAACAAAAGAAACACTTTATCTAGCTGTTATAAGTACAGGGTGCTGAGAGTATCTCCCAGTGCCTATGTAACTGCCAGCAAAACCTACTTTTGTTCTTATTAAAGGCATTACACAAAGAAGAGTGCAGAGGCCTGAGCGCCTTGTGTCAATGCTATTGGGCCTTGCTACCACAGATGGGTTTTTCACCACAGCCCAAAAAACAGCCCCAAAGTCAAATGTTTGGAGATAAGACCTGGCCTTAGAGTCTGCCCCCACCACTGCTACCAGGCAGCAGCTCAGCAGCCAGCTGTGTGTGATGGATTGCTGCTGCATAGAAAGCCACAACAAAAAAAAACAAGGCTGCCTTTTGACATTTCATCTGGCCAGGGACTAAGGGGGAGGCTGAGCGATGAAGCCCTGAGGGATCTCAGTGGCCTTGGGAGAGTCAGCTGCTACCTCAGGAGCAAGGGAATTTCCAGGGAGGCAGCCTGTGCTTGCACTTAGGCAAAAGTCCAAGTGACTATGTTTTGGTAAGTAGCAGGGTGAGTTGTCTTAGCAGATAAAGAAGTCCTTCTAAATAAAAGCATCAAGAGTTTTTTGTATAGGAGCCCGCACAGGCACATCTAAGGGACGAATACATCCCACGGAGCCATGACCATGCAATACCAGTTGCTGTGTACCCTGCAGAGCTGCCCCTATTTCTGTCCTGTGCAGAACATGCTCACACCACCCTCACATGCACTTGTAGATGATTTGGAGCAAATTATAGCAAACTGAACCTAAAACAAACCCTGGACACTGGCTTTGAGCACACTGTGGTTCAGTGAGCATAACTCAGCTTCCCCTGTTCCCATGGGCATGGGTGCCTCATGGAGGCTGTGCTGGGCAAGCAGCCCAGCTCACAGCATGGAGGGAGGAAGAAGGGAAGGAGAGACACTCAGGACCATGGTGAGAGAGTGCAAACAGAAGGACAGAGATACCCCGTGCTTCTTGCTCAGAGGATTTTCAAACTTGCATTTTCTGCATCGTAATCACACAGCTGTTAGGAGAAACATTCCTCAGTTAAGGACCACTTTAAAGTTCGAAATTCATTAGGATAGGAAAATAGCATGCTTGTAACCTGGTAATTTTTGTGTGAAAAGAGAGATCTGAACTTTGGTCCCTGAGCAAGATCCTATGTAGAATTTTTATCAAGGGGTTAAATTTAATCTTTATGTGAAGTTACAAAGTGGATAATCAGGTTCTGGAGCAGGGAATCCTCTTCCAAATGAATACCCTGCTCAGCTTGGACACCAGAGGCTGAATTTAGACTATTTCTCCTACTTTAGTCTCCCAGTGCTGGCTTTTGTGAATCCCTTACTCATGCTGGCCCTCCCTTGGCTTTGAGGTCCCTTGTTCCAGGCTGTGGTCTCCTGGCCACCACTGAGGCCAGGAATACTTTGACCCTCCAAGATTTCTATTGCCACTTGTGGATCTTGCCATTTGCTCCCACTTTGCAATCTATGCCTAAATGGTCATTCCCAGCTTCGCAGCAGTCTCATGAGGAGATTGAAAAGTGCTAGGTCTCCGATAACCCAGCAAGAGGTGCCATGCAAACACCTTTTACTGCTTTGTGCCTTTTGAGAGCAGGGACAGAATGGTTGGTTGGTTTGAAGTCTGGACTCAGACTCTGCCACTACTATAGAGGTCTTAATAAATGATCTGAGAGATGTTTCAGGCAGTGACCTATATTTTAAAATTATATGAAAACTCGGTATTTTTTTTCCTGATGTTGTAATTTTTCTTTCAACCCAAATATATAAAAGTTCTGGCAATGTCTACAACATATGAGATCCCTCATTTAATGGAATTTTCTTTTTAACATCCCATACTTTTATGAGCTGATCTGGTTTTAGGTAATAAACTAGAAAAGCAGGACTATGTAAAATGAATACTGAGGAGCCAAAATATCTGAACAATAAAAGTTTAAACTTTGGCAACTGAAAGTGATAAGTAACTTTTGAAAAGCTTCTTTTAAATAGTTTGTTTTATGTTCAATAGCTCCCTAGGCATATTAATGAAAAAAATAGATCAATTTTTGGCATATGCTAAAGGTTAGTAGCAAATGTAAAAATATTTGAGAACATGGAAATATGGAGATAAATTCATACTTATAGGAAGCACTAGCATTTAATGCTAACAGAATAATTCCTGGTTTTATATTTCTATAGAGTTTTTAAATGATGCATATAAATGTATGCATTTTAAATCCAACTACTATGAACTTTTCCTGTTGCAATTTCACAACAGTTGGTCAATGCATTCTTAACCTTCAAAAACAGCATTGTGTTAAAAGATAAAATGAATCTCATAAAAAAGAAGACAACGGTGGAAAATTTGCAAACAATATTCGTTTGGAAATTAGGCTTATATTATATGGCAATTTTAAGTTGCTCTTTCCTCACTTATATAAGTTAGCAGCACATAACCCAGCTTTCAATCAGGCAGCATTTTGTGGTGCTTCAGGCAAAAGCATTAACATCAGCTCTACCAGGCAAGGGCAAGTTTACCAACAATTAAGTGAATGAGAGCAAGAAAGAAAGACGCACTGTTAGTTTCTTCACAAAATAAAAATTGGCATAATCAAGGTTTTTTGAAAACCTGTACGTAGGAGGTTTCCAAAGGACGAGTGAAAGCTGGATTTTTGGCTCATTAGGGTAGTTACCAGTTGCATACATAAATCTTCTGCTTAAGATATGAGATTAAACATTGCCAGTACTCCCTAGAACTGTTCTCATAAAATGGCATGAAAAGAAATATACTTTCAAAATAATTAGTTAGGATAGTTTACTTTCTATTTAAAAAATATTAGCCTAAAATTGAAAGTTTAACCAATAATGGCTGTACACTTAACTTGATAGTTTTGCTTTTTCTTTCAGTCTCTTTTATTTTTATTCATCCTTTTACATTGTCATAGCCACAATTATACATATTTTGCTTTCAAATTTAAAATCAAACTTTTTCTACAGTGCTGAACAATCATCCATCGAAAGAGAAAATCATATTCCAGCTTGATAATTCAAAATCTAAATGCTTAACCTAAAATGATGCTAATTTGTTGATTTATGACTAGTTTACTTTTGCATTTGGTGTTTATTTGGTACCCTAACACCTTTAAAAATGTTTTTCTCTGTGAATAGGCTATGGAAATATTTTTCTTTTCATTCTAGCTGTATCTATGAAAAATAAAATTTAAAACTATCTTTAAAAGGACGTGATTTGGTACAGAATAAATAGTCTTCAGCCTATGGACTTATGTCTGAACTAAGATTTACTCCTTGTAACCAAAGGACACATTCATTTTGTTGGACTTCAATTTATGTCTCTACTGGATCCAAATCCAGACAATCAGTCTCTGTTGAATGCAGAGAGAGATCACACAATTATTTTAAACTGGATACAGTTGTAGGAAGAATGGAAAGTGGGATATAATTAAAACATACACATCACAGCAACAGAAAATTAGAAGTGAATCTGTGATATCTTACCCACCAGATTTTGTAATTGTCTACAAACCACATTTCTACAGACTGCAGTAACCTAATTCACCTGCAGGAATTTAGCACAAGTTGGGGCTCTTATGGTGTCTATCAGTTCTCTCTCTCTCTCCTTCTGAGAAGCCAAACACACAGTTAATGTTTGTTGACTTCTGTATTATTGATAATGTAACAATATTGAACAAAGAGCTAATTTTCACATACAATAGCCTGGTTCAAGCCGCATGAATCAAAGGAGAACTTCTGAAAGAAAAGTATTTTTTTGGTAGAAAAATCGTAATTTCGTTCCATGATGTAAACACGAAGGAAAGAAACTTCCCCTGTTGTATATTTGCATTTATTGATTAAAAGAGGGATAGAGAGACAGAGAAATTGTGTAAATTAAGTGTACGTTTGGTAAGGTGTTGAGCTTCCTCCAAAGAATAGTGCCAAGGTGACTAGGAGAGGAGGAAGTCACTTCTGGCATTGGTTAGACCCTGAATTACTGTCTCTGCTCTACATCAAAAGGTTAGAAATGAGTCATGGAATCCTGGTTGTACTGAACTATAAAGCAGCCTTCTAAATTTTACCATTAATGTTGGAAGAAGTAAGGTTTCATCTCTATCACTGATGCTCCACCTCAGACTCTGTCCATGAATGTTCAAACACAAGTTTTTCTCAGCATAGACATATTTTTCTGTGGTAGTACCTCAGTATCTCTGTAAAACTAAGCTGTTTCCTTAGCATGAGAACAGTGTATGACATCACCTTACTTCTGCAGAAGTTTTGAGTTGATTTCTGAAGGGAAACGACATTGCTTGGCTTCTCTGAAAATTTAACTTATTTAAGAGTTGTTCCTGCTTTAGCAGGGAATTTGCCATTTGCCATTGTTCATTGCCAGGACTGGTATATCATTTGGCGGTTACAAATTTGGAATGATTTTCCACAGGAAGCCATGCTTTCCAGTTCCACCTGGGAGCTGAGACACACATTAAAACTATACAGCCACTTGTTGCCAGATACTGCAAACCCCAGCTCTAGGCTCGTTAGAAATCTGTTGGCAATGTTCACTTTATAAGCACAAATTATTCTTTCCTGTTTAATATACTTCTCCTCTGAGTATACATCCCCTGCAGTTTGTTTGAACTTTAATTGTGTATATTATTCACAATAAGGCTGCAAAAGATACTATATTCAGCCTCGCTCAGTATTCAAAAAGAGTATGTTGTATATCAGGAGAAGGAGATTGTCTGCCCGAGAAAGGACTCAATGGATTTGGTTTGGACTTTCTAGTTTTGAACTTTATGTCCTGATATTGTTGCATAGAATGATTCACAACTTGTGTGATTAAAATACGCTGCTAGGAACAACAGTGTCTCTTTTGTGCATTCCCTCCATATAACACAAATTTATGAGATGCCTTTGTTTCACATGAAGAGATGCATTCAGGCAGTTCCCACACTCCTGCTACTTTTTATTGATTATTCAAGGAGTTTGTGCAAATTTACTGCTGTGAGGGGCTGCTCCTGTCTATGGCAAGATAAAGAATACAGTTGTGTCAGTAGACCATAGAGGACTGTTGGCTTATTTTTCATTTCTCTAATAAAGAATTGAACAAAATTACTTACTGTCTACTACAGCAACAACTTAAATATCAAAAAGACCCCATACCTGAGTAAAGTACACTTGAATAAATCTTCATACAGCTGCGACTTTCACGTGTATCTGCTTGACAATCTGTTGTAATCTGAGTTCTCACTAAACCAAAGACATATCTGGATTGCATTGGTTATTGTATAATTTTTGTATTTGTCCCCCTTGTTTTTTAAGGTATAAATATATGTAAAATTAAAAACTAGTTTTGTGTTTCTAATATAGCAGTGGAAATATAAAATTCAAATGGATCGAAGTGGTTTTTTTTCTAAAGTTAATTTTTATTTTGAGTAGAAAATCCCTTCTATTTAGGATAAAGCATTTTTATTTTAAGTGGTTTTGATGGAATATTTCAATGCATTTTAAACACTACATGACAGTAACACATGCAGTGGTGGATCACTGATTAGAAAATTATTAAACAAAAAAATTCTCCATAAACAGATTAACCTGATTTTAAAAATCAGTAACTGTTACAAGTGATTAGTTCAATTTATGGTGCATAGGTTAGTGTATGTCTATAGCAAAGAGTTAATAGTGTTTCTAGTTTTTCTCTGAAGAGGTGCATGAGTTAATTTTCAGAAAAAAAGGGGGATAAAGTACAAACCTTTTGTGTCTCCAGCTTCACAAGTCTTAAACACTGTCTGTGAAATTGCTGAGAGGTATTCATGAGAGAGAGGCTGCAAGCCACAAGACTCCTCTGGGCGAATTTTGGAACCACAGTCCTGAATTAAAATAGAATTTGTGAAAATGACATCACTCCACACCCATCCACATCACCTTGAAATCCTCTTCAAAAGTAAAAAAGTTATTTGAGGTGGTTCTGCAATTAATTCATCCTTAGCTCTTCAATATATAGTTTAATATGAAATTTAGAATCCTTTTTCCATTCAGACAAAGGTTATGCAGTAAATTATCTCCCAATCCACAGTAAACATACAAGATACTACATTTGCCAAAGATATAAGAAAATTTCTTAAGGCCAACATATATAACTTTAATGTAACATCATGTGGTCTCTACATCATGTGGTACAATCTCTACCTATTTGCCCTTAGGAATTCTCTATGCCTATTTGTAGTCATATGGGATCCATTTCTCTGATGAAATGCCCTAAATTAGCTTCAGGAGATACAAGTGCTTAAAGGAAAAATAATTCTATTTTCTAAAATGATATTAAAATTAATTTCACAGCTGTTATATAATATCATTCACTGTTGCCATGAAATTGTGCTACATCTAGGATGCTATGTTTAAATTGCACCAATGAGTGAAAGACAAAATTAAGTCCTAATAGGGTCAAGGTTCTGACAGTTACTAGAATGTGTGCCACTTATATGGATAGCAATATGAACACATCTTGGGATTTTGTAAATACTGGGTGGTTCTTAATTATGCAATCAAAAATCAAAGTGAAATAGCTGTCCCACAATTATTCTGGTCTCATTAAAGTCCACGGTGGTGAAAAAAAAGAAGTAAAAACAAACAAACAAACAAAACTTCCCAGTGACTTCAAAGGGTTACGGTAATATCTGTGCATAAATAGGCAACAAAAAAGTGGTTTATGTGTGGGTTGTCCTGTTCTCTGCTTAATCTCTCTAACATGGGAAAGCTGTTATGACAAAATGAATAGCACAGTGTCTTCTACTATTAAACTCTGTTTTGGAGTCTCTAGGTCTGGACACACTCTACAGCTATTTGACAGTATAACTTCAACTAACATTAACATCAGAAAGTTCCTACCTTGCAGTAAAACAATTTACACAGGACTTCACAAGAAAGCCCCAAATTCCTAAATGTGCTGCCATTGCCCTCAACACAGTGCCATAAAATAACTTAACAGGGATTTTCTTGTTCATTCTGCCCAGGGTATGGGTTTAAGCAAACAAAATTTTATCTTAATCTCATTTCTGGGGCAATACCATTAACAACAATTTCATGTGGCTGGTTTATTACTAATTACAACCAATATGCAGGGAACTATGGAACTGATTCCCTTTGACTTTGTTGTGTTTCCAAAGTAAAGGACACTGCTTGCATTTAATTTTTAATTCACATCTAAACTATCATGTCATGAGAGACTGTGAGGCCCTGAACAAGATTTATTTGTTTCATTTTTACCTTTGTAGGAGACCAATCCTTTACCATCACTGACATATTTAATATAATATGCAAAATGAATCTGTGGCAGCTACAGATTTACTGCAGCTCCATAAATGCACATTGAGGGTTTTCCTAACTGCATGTAGATTTTTTATTGTTTTCTTCAGGTGCTGCAGTGCCATGACATCCTTCTTGCCTTGCCCAAAGATGAAACATCTTGTGATCTTAAGTACATTTACAAAAGATGACTCACGGCAAAGATGAGAGCCAGACATGCAAACTTAAATGATAGTTGTTGCTCTGTGTCTGTTCTTCCTGCAAACCTTTGTTTTTAGAAGGGAGACATAAAAAGGCCCTTGTAACATCTGGATTAGAATCAAAAGAAAAATTCCCCTGCATTACATACTTTAATGCACATTTTGAATTGACTATAAGATCGGTGTGGCATTTTGCTAGTAAACTTTCTTTTATCTTTATGGAAGATTTTCTGGACACTAGCAAACAAAAGAGGAATAAAGTTTTCTTCCGTACATCTACATAGCTTTTAATCAACATCATTGACACTTAGAGAGTGAACATTTCTGGAGTCCATCTGCTATGTGAAATGACAATTTCCTTGTCTCTTTCAGATCACACTATAGTGAACCTGATTCTTCATAATGTTTTAGCCTTTAAGAAATGAAACACATTTTCAAGCCTGTTACTTTACTGAGTTTTCTCAGTTATTACCTTCAAAATACTTGGGGCTATCAGTTCATGGTATTTCATTTATTTATAGTCTGGGTGCCTATTTTAATAAGAATTTTGTTTGTTTCGTTCACCTTTCAATAACCACACTGTACTTCCTATCAATTACATACTTATGCATATACATATACATACACATACATAGTTTCACCCAGGTGTATATAAATAGTAAAAAAAAAATCACAACCAGTTTTAAAATCTCACAAGGGGAGACAGAGAGAGAGACAAACAAAGCATTATAAAGATGACCCACAGCTCACTCATGCAGCTGATGTCATGGGATGAATATCACATAGTGAAGACCATTGTAGATGCAGTGATGCTTTTGATTAAGGAATCTAACAAAACTATTAATGGATATTTAATTGGTGTTGTACCTTTTCACCACCTTCACCCTAATGAAAAAATGGTAACTCTGAAACTGCAGCAAAAGGAAAGAAAGTAAGAAGCCCTTGACTTTCCTAGGAGAAGTCATACCAATAAGGAAAAAATGTCCATCTGTGTTAATTTTAACAGTTGGTGCTCCAGCAGTGACAGAGTACCACAGCAAAAATCAAGTTACTTTTAACATCTACACCTGCTGCTACCTATCAGCTCAAAAAGGCATTTTTAAATAGAAAGGAAGGATTTTCAGTATTTTTCTGGAACAACCCAACTCTGTTCATTCAAAGCTGTGGCTAAAACCATAATTTTTGGTGAAAGTAGACTTATGTTAATGAATTGAATGCTTCGGAAACTCCAACCCAGGATGCCTGTATACAGGCTCTACAGTCAGCTACTCAGTAAAAGTCTTTCTTGCATTTATGTGAAAATCCCTAACAATCAATGGGAGTAGTGAGCTCAACACTGAAAAACAGGCAATTTCTGCTTCAGTACTCATTTCTGAAATTGTACCCAGCCCAAATCACTGAAGACTACCCCTACCAGTCTAACAAAGGATCAGTGCATTAGAATGTATCAAACTAAATAACAAGAGAAATGTAACCAAGATCACAGGAGTTCCTTTTAGTGTTGCATACAACAAACACATAGCCAAAATTCTGCATCCTTTTAACATCCAGAACCCATGCATGTCTGGGAACTAGTGAATGATATAAACCCCACTGAATGTTCTTGGGAAAGAAGGCAGGAGACCCCTCCACCTGTCAGCTCTGACCCTGTGGTCCCTTGGCCAGCATTGCCCATCAGCCTGGCATGTCACCCAGCCACCTCCTCCAGGCCCTTGAGCCCTGCCTCCTCTCATGGTGCTGCCAGGGCTGTTTTATTCCTTTTGACTGCACTTTAGACATGACAGAATACAGCTTCATGTGAAAGAGGTAATTTAGAACACTTTTCTGTTGGTCATTGTAGGTTCACTGACTGAACTTTATTTGATCTGGTTCTGTTTAAGCTGACCTGAGTTTCTCATTAAATCCTTTCATGTCTCTTTAGTTCATCTTTTTCTACTATTTTACACATAACTAAAACTGCATGAAAAGTCATTAAAAATGATGCTATGGAAGGACTTCTAATAAAATTAGTCAAAGAGTGAGCTCATGAAATAGTGAACCTGTATGTTATTGCTAGGGAATAAATTGTGAGCAGATGGATTAGCTCCACTCTATCAGCTTTCTTAATATAGCAGGAATAAATGAAGGAACAGTTGGCATACTGACCTCTATTCAACAGTCTCCCTCTGTCCAGCTGCATTATTCAGTGATAGATGAACCTCTAAAGATCCAGAGATTCAGACTAGTTCAGTTCAACACCCAAATTGACTAGATTGAACTGAAATCTGTGTGTGTACAAAATAAGTCTAAAGATCTGTCATAAGGAAAGGCATTCTCCCACCAAATTTCAGTTCCCTACTGCTGTTGGATGGGAAACAATGACTATTATTAGCCAGCAAGCACTGTCTAAGGCATAGATAAAACGTTGTCTACATCAAAAGACACACAAAGCCATTAAACAGACAATATAGGATTAACAGGATGTACTGATAGAGTAACATGTCCTTGTGCTGCAGCTATGTTTTAAAGGAAAGAAACTGTCACCACAGTATTTTTTAAGGAACCTAATAAGTTCTATCTGCAAATATGGGATAATGGTTCCCCAATGATCCCTAAGACTGTCACAAATAACACATTAAAAGACTATGAGATGTTCAGTTCCACACATATGTGATAGGGGCCATAAAAACACTTTAGAAAAGGAGTCTGGGTACTCCTGGGTTGGAAAATGCAGTGCACAGACATCAGTAGGAGACTGGGAATGATATGAAAAGCTGAGATACTGGTCATGTTGTCAGGGCACGAGAGAACAGTTTGATATGCGGACAAAGTACAGCCATCACTCTAAATTGCTTTTAAGTTCTTAATCATGCTATTCATGTTGTTGCTATAATTAATATTACTGTTTCTTAAGAATAGAAGCATACCTGAAATTTTATGATTTTTCTCAATCACAAATTTCTGCATATAAAATTTCTTTGAGAATAATGTCGCATGCTTTAACCGGTGACTGAAGATGTCATAACTACACAGTACAGTACCTTTACTAACTGCTAAAGAACTTTTGAAAATCCCAGTAGGTGCCTCTCCACAAAGACTTAAAGCACTTACTATTTATATGGACAAATAAATTTCATCCTGACACTACGGCAGATGCTGTGTCTTCCTCTGCACTGAGAATGCTAACCTCACAGAAAGCTATGAAACTGTTTTGAGAAAATATTACAAGTTTCATACCACTAGTTTAGTATCTTTTATGTGCATGGGGAATATAAAAGAATCCTTTAAATCTATAAAGGATTTTGATTGAATTCCATCTCATATGCACATGACATCAGTCGGACCCTATCTGCCTTCCTGCTCCCAAACAGTTCAAAGTGCTGCATTTGTGAGCCACAGAACAAAAATATTCACATGAGACCTAAAATGCATGACTCCAGCAGCTAAAGTCTTGTGAATTATCATTCTGAACAGCTCAGAGATCCAGCAGAATTAGTTGAACAAAGACAACTGAATGTGAAATCCAGCTCCAAATCCATTAAGAACAGAATATTAAAAACTTAAATTTTGGAAAACGTTTCAAAATGTACCTAATGATAATTACAGAAGGGTTTTTTTCAGTATTTGTAGCTAACATCTCCATGGATTTTCAAATGTTTTCTTAGCAAACATGTTTTCCTCATGAAGCTAATGATATTTTTCCCAAGCAAGAACAGTGATGACTTCCAGCTCATATGCTTTATAAACAAAGTACACAAAGCAAGAAAAAAAAGGAATTAAAAGAATTCAGTATTTCTTCCTCCCTAAAAAGGAAGATAAAACAGGAACAAGGAATAGCAGATAAAGAGATGCATTTTGCTGTTTATGTTCTGTTGTTTTCTCAGTTTAAAAGGTGATATGGTAATGTTGACCTGGAGATTCTAAGAGCTGCATCAGTTTTTGATTCCTATTTAGTCCTCTTCTTTACATCCATCTTTTTAAGTGCAAGCTCTGAATGTGAACTGACTTGAATTTTGCCAAGTCCACTATCTGAAAATAGGGAATAGCTTGAGAAAACCATGTGCTTTGACAGTGCAAAAAGTAAATGTTTCAAGTGATAACCAAAGGAATTATTATGTGTTTATGGTTCTCTCAATAAGGTGCTGATGTGACCCTGACTGTTTTCCCTGGTAATTAGGTAAAAAAATGTTCTATACTAGCTGGTAAATCCATCAGCCTTGTGGCTTTCTTTAAGGAGCATTCATTTCTACTCTCCCATGCTCAGGGCATATGGCATTCACAGATCACACTACAGAGAGATCTAAGCCTCCTATGTGCAAGAGGCACTTGAGCTCTAGCCTTGTACCTTTGATTTTAGGCTAAGACCCTTATATCACAGCCATGACAAACACTGCAGAACTTCTCAGACTGAACAATTATGACTGCATTCAGAAAGTATGAAAAGGGATGAGAGAAAGAATGAGTTGAAAAGCATTACTGTTCTTTCATGAATTCTGAAATTGAAATACTCTGACAGTGAATGCAATACATTAAAAAAACATGATAGCCAAGGACCTGGTCCAATGAGCTATACATCTGCTAACACTACTGTTGAAGCTGCTTTTCACAGTAAGCAAGGCTTGCAGATATGAACTCAGTGTTTCAGGGTATACCGTACCAAAAGTACTTCTTTCTCATTTCTAGCACAAAATCCTTTAGATGGTGAAGTACATCTATTAACTTTTTAATTAGGGCCTGGGGCATACTGAGGTTGGGATTCCAAGGAGAGATTTAGGATGTCTGAGTTCAATTCACAGCTCTAACCCTTATTTTCTGTATTTTGGACCTCCATCCAACACTATTCACCCTTGTAATGTATCATCTCAAAACGCTCACTCAGTTACTACCATCCCCTTAAGTGCCTAATTTTCTTGTCATTGAGCATAGGCAAAGCCACCCATAGCTCACAGAGATATGTAAGTCAGCCCCTCCAGCACTAACAGAGTTTAAAAATCCCTCTGCCAATAATGCTTGACTTAATAGGTGTTCTCAGGACATGTTACTGGGAGTGTGCAGTGCATTAATTGGTATTTCCCTGGCAGAACATTTCCCTGTGATATAGAAAACACAGTTTAAAGTCTAGAGTTTTTCTGTGGAAGGCCGTCTCATCCACTACTGCTTCTCATCCAAAAGGTACCAAGAAGAAAAGAGGCACCTGAAATAGATGTGTGCTCATTGCAATGCCCCCACTCTGGGCAGGGGTGATCCCTACTCCTTGAGCTTTCCTAGCAGCTCAGTGGGAGGCAGGTCATAGTGCCTGGCAGTCTTGCAAGCAGCTGCCTTACCCTTCTGTATTTGGCTCTGTTTTTAAAGTGACTTTCTGAAGTGATAAAGGACCCATTTCTGATAAAGAATCAATCTCTGAGACTTTTCTGGCTAAAGATCAGACCCTTCTCTTATTAAGACATTGGGCTGTTTTTTAAGTGAGTCAAGAGACCTTGAGAAAGAATATTTTTAGACAGAGAGCACTTACTCAAATCTTTCTAACTGTAACCAGCAAATACATTATGAAAAGCCTATTAGTGATGTAAAGTTTAGAGTGTTGTTGCCTACACAACAAAATGTGTGGACTAAAACTAAGAATGTGTAAATGACACTAGAGAAAGTATCCGTGCAAATGTCCAGGACACATGGGCAGTGCATGGATAGGTCTCCCTTCAACACTATCCGTAACTCCAGCTGCAGATACTTATATTCAGGACGTGCTGTATAAGCCCATGGTAAAGCAGAAAGGATGACTATGACTTTATGTATGAGAGTCAGACAATGGGAAGATTTAAGAAGTGATGTTTTGTTTTCTCCTTTCTTCCTCTTCAGTTAAAAGCTTTGGTAAAAATAAAACTACTTGAAAGGAAAGAAATCTACATAATTTGAGATTAAAGTTTCTTGGAAAACACTCATAATGGAGACTGTATCAAAACAGAAAAGATAAATACGTTTACAGACAGAATCTGGTTATCATTATGCTTCCCTTATACCGCACTGTGGCCCACCAGTAAAAAAAAGACATAATGAAAAACTGATTTGACTTTGAAAATCATTACGTATTTCATTCAAAAGAGCCTTTGAGTTTTAGAATATTTTCATTGATGTCTAATAGCTATGACCAGCACTAAATTTCACATATCCCCAGATACTCATTTAATATACACAGCTGGGAGACAGGAGTAAGACGCGTAAGTTTGTTTTCCTGGAACACCTAAAAATCTAGCCATGTAGTGATTTATTTTCTAAACTGTAATGGGGTCAAAATTGACTCTTGTGAATTTGCAGCACGCTGGCGGCTCTAATCACAGAAGTGAATTTAACGGATTTTTACTAACCATGATCTCTTTCAAAAGATACTGATTAAAGGTTTGCCTTCTGGTGCACAGCAGACTGCAAATGCAGGCTTACAGCTTGACGGCTCACTGAACAGCAGACTGCATACAGGTAGCTCTCACACATGGACAGAAACAGATTGCATGCAGTTAGTTCCAAATGAGCAGGCTGAATTTAGAATTTGCCCTGCTTTCCCCAACAGCCTTCTTGCAGTAATTTACTACATGTACTTTTCATTCAGGTAAAGTAATCAAGCAGTCACTAGTTGAAAAAGGCCTCCCTCAAAAAAAGCAACTTCTTCTGAAAACCGAATAATGTGCTTAATGACTATATTTATAGGCAAGGCATGGTAAGTGATGCTGAGCTGAAGTCTTGCTTTGATAAATATTGAGATTACATTAGCCCAGAGATGGGACATAGCAGAAGTAAGAAAAAGACCCTTAAAAATCAAAATGTAGGCTCCCTCAACAAGGTATTAAGGCAGTTAATTACATCTTATTGGACACTGAATTTCCCCCGACCTACACATTTACTTTCATACAGAAATTCACTCTCCCTTATAGGAAGACATCTGGAAGGTTTCTGTGATTTACTTCAGGTCTGGGGAGCAAAAAAGAGGCAGATAATTCAGCCAATGCAGCACAACAAACATAATTGAATCAAAGTGACTCAGGTTGTTTCCACTGAAATGTGAGAAACATGTTAACTACTGTTTTTCTTGTAAGGACAGAGGCTCAGACACTTAGATCTGGGCAATGTTCCCAACCCAGGTGAAACTCTCCAAGATGCAGCATGTCAAAGAAATAACTCTCTATAGAGCTAGGGACTCCTCCACCCTTCATATATATTTTGAGTCAGCCTGTGAGGTGTTTAGTTTTTAACTTTCTTGTGTCCACTAATAAAATTAATTACTGTAAATTCAGGTTTCTGGAGATGTGGAACAAGTATTTTTTTCAGCAGAGTAGGCATAGATACATTCACAACATGTAGCAAACCCTCAAACATTATGACTCACATTGTTTTTATGACTGAAAGGATTACTTGATTACAAGCAATGCTCCCTGAAGCAGCTCTAAAATAATGGATTGAATATTATTGTTTCAATATTTTTGCCTTAGACAGACAAACAGTCCATTGCCCTCAACCTGCCCATCCTCTTAATTTTTAACCATCTATTTTTCATCTTCCTACTCTTCCTCAGTAAGATACTGGGATACTATCTTGAACAGGCATTTTATGCAGTGTCTGCCCAGTAGTAAAAAGGCTCTACAAAAAGCCCTAAAATTCTTGAACCAGTCACACAGACCAGATTCTCTCCAGTGCCAGCTCTCTTCCATGTGGCAAAGAGCTGCAAGAACTTACTGAGGACATTGAGACCCTGGCCTTGCAGCAGACTAGGCTGTTGCAGAAAACTGAAATATTTCCAGTTTGAATCAGACTTAGAGGATTTACTACAGACAAAAGGACTGAGATAATGGAAATGATATATTCCAGAAAATATTAGACTACAGCGTATTATGATAAAGCATACATTAGATTCCATTATGTACTGTATACTGTAATTTACATTAGATACCTGATAGTAATTTAAGAAAAGTTAAATTAAGTATTAGTGCAAGGATGTTGTCATCTTGCTTTTACTTCATTTTAATTCCTTCCTTCCATATCCTTTTTACAGCCTTTTTATCATCTGACAACAGTAGAGATTGTATAAAATTTACAGTCTTTTTTTATAGGAACACACAGATGTGGAGTAATTTTGCTGTGCTGATCCTCCCCCCAATCTGTTAATAACCCTTTCTCTCATAAAAATGGCAGTTCTGCATGACTGAATCAGAGCAGGATACTTACAAAAAAGTATTCATGTTCGAAAACTTCTTGTCTCTTTCCAATCATTTGTTCATATTACCAACATGAGAAAGACAATAAGAAATCTTGAGGGAAGGTCAGAAAGGGGAAAGGTGAAAGAGAAGGATATGGGCTAAATGAACAGTAAATTGTTTTCTTTGGACACACGGCTGTCTAGATGTGCCGTGCTACGGCAATTGAACAGAATTGCTTAAATAATTGTTGCAAAAACCATTTGGAAATAATGCCTCTATTTTGCAATATTAAACCTACTATCCTACAGTGTTGAAAGAATAACACAGGAGGAAACAGCTCAAGATTGGCTGCTAGTCTGAAAGCACTGCATTACTATTTTCATACTAAAGAGTGCACTTCAAAGAAAACATGTAGTATATAAAATCTAGCTTACCATTTTGCACTACAAAATGTCCATATAAAGACTGATATTAACAGAACACCACACAGTGATTATGTGATTAAATAAGCTCCTTCTACGTTGATGAACTTCATCATCTAGCACAGTGGGGAATGGAAAGGTCCAATAAATGACCGCAATGCAGCTGTGAAATCCCAGACATGCAGAGGCTCCAAATGGCCTTCATATTACCAAGTTCAGTGGCTTAGGGATGATCCCACTTCCTCCTGGTAAAACAGCATAAACCCTTCACTGTATCAGAATGCAAAAACAGTACATATAAATGAAAGTTGTATTTGACGATCTTGGAGATGTTTTCCTACATTAATGGTTCTATGATTAAATGAGACTTGAATGTACTGTAAGGCATTTCATGTAAAGCAAAAAAAGCTCTCTCAGTCCTGTTCTGCCTTTCTCACCCTCCAGTAACTGACTGAAGCCGTGAAGTTAGTTCTGAGCTAAAGCCAAACAAAAACTGTGCTATCATTAATTATGAGTGCTGGTGGTCCATTGGCAGTGTGCTGCTCATAACCAGTTTTTACAAGAAGTTGGACATTTCCCAAGATATTTTTTCCCTATCTTCTGATTGACCTCAGTGTCAGCTGTTGAGTGCAATTATTTCAAAGGTCCACAAGACTAACGAGTACCTCTACACAGCAAATACAGCAAGTTACAAAAGTAATTTCTATTGTTTCACCATGCTTAATAGCGAATGTCACAAATGTCAGAAGCTAAAGCAAAGCATAAATTCCCCAAATACTCATGTTTGCACTCTACTAGATACAACTCATATATGTGGTTTTCTTCCAACAGAGGAGCTCTTCAGGTCTGCTTGTCCTTCTTTTCTGAAGTACAAGGTCCTTAATGTGATGCTTTCCTCATACAGATGTAATGGTATAAAAAAATTACCCTGTCAAATCATGATATACTGTCAGAAAAATGACACAGTGGAAGCAAGTTGATCATAGCTTTATCGTGATTTTATCTGGAATAACTTGCTGCCTGCAACTCCCACATGTGCAGTGTTTAAGGGGTTGTAGTGGGTTTAGTTTGCCTTTCTTATTTTTTGTGAGATAGGAGATTTGGAGGAATGCAAAGCAGGCTCAAAACTTAAAGAAATGAAAAAAGTTTATTAACAGAACTAAAAGAGAAAGAAATAATAAGAAATTAAAGCAAACCCTCTCTTTACTTCAGCAACCCCCCTCCCTTTTCTCCTTCCCAAACCAGCACAAAGGATAACAAACCATGATTCTTGGTCAGCATTTACAGTTCTTACAAATTTCTCCACTATTTAAGGAAACAGAGGTCTCTTTTGCTGTCCGTGGTCTCCCAAACTGCATCAGCCAACAGTCCGACAGCCCCCGCCCAGGAAAAACTGCTGCCAGGAAAAACATCTCTCCCATGGAAAGAAAATCACATGGGCCACACATGGGGTTTCCCTTTTAAGGGTGGACAAATTCCAGCCTGAAACAACAACTCTCTCCTTCACAGAAAGTCTTAANGGGAAGGGGGGCCCAAGGCCGCTCCGAGGAGTGGAACCTCAGCACCCATCTCCCCCACTCCCCCACAGGAGCTGCAAAACCAAAGAGGCAACTTCCTGTCTCCCCCAAGCTTTAAATAGGGAAATCTCGAAAAAGCGCCATTGGTCAAAAAAGCTGTCTATCAGGTTCAACCTACCACAGGGGTTGTCTAACCACATATTTTTGCTCCACATCTGTCAACTAAGAGTAGAGATCTGTTTGCACAGTGTAGCACTTTGGAACAGTATGATACTTCCACAAGTATTTCTGGCTTATAAAACAAGAAATGGGTTACCTTAAGGCTGTGGTATGTTCATCTGTGTTTTATATATTACAGCTGTTAACACTCTTCATATTTTATAAATTATATAATGCATTTCAAATGTCAAATCATAGAATTTCAAAATGAAAAGGCACTTCTAATCATTAATATAAGCAAACATATATAGCTTTGAATCTTTCACATCAAAACAATTTGCCACAGTCAAAGAGCACATCAGATTTGTTTTACACCCCTCAAAAATGTGCTTCTTCCATACAGTTCACAGAATCAGAGACTCACAATATCATTCCACTTGGAAAGAACCTCAGGAGGTCTCTAATCTAACTTCCTGCACCATGCAGACTCAGCTGTTAAATCAGACCAGGTTGTTCAGATTGCTTTGCTATTTTGGTCTTGAAAACCTCCAAGAATGGAGCCTGCCTGTGTAGCCTGAGTCACAAAGAAAGAAATGTTCCCTTACATGCTCACAGCCAGAAACTGCCCTGTTTCAATTCATGACCATCAGCTTTTATTTTGCTGTGAACTTCTTTCACAAAGAGCTGGGCTCCCTCTTGTCAACCTCCTCTTGCACAGGAAAGCTGCTATGAATTCTCATGGAAACCTTGTGCATTCTGGCTTAAAATAAACCATCTCCCTCAGCCTTCCCTCCAAAGGCAACTGCTGCAGGCCAAAAGTGCCCTGAGGGCTTCCTATGGTGCAGCTTGTCATGCACACACCCATTGGAAACCTGATGGTGCTGAGATTCAAGTTAGAAGTAGGCGTTCCTCTAATTTTGTCAGGGAAGGCTGATTAGTAAATATCCTGGGAATTGATATGCCAGACTATGTCCAGTAGAAAACACAACTAAAACAGCTCTGTAATCTCTAAGAGCCTAATGCAAATTGCCTCAAGTTGCACCAGGGGAGGTTTAGATTAGGTATTAAGAAAAATTTCTTCACAGAAAGACTTGTCAAACGTTGGAGCAGGCTGCCCAGGGAAGTGATGGAGTCACAATCCCTGGAAGTGTCCAAAGAAATGTGTGCATATGGCACTGGAGGGCACAGTTTATTGGTGAACACAGTGGTGATGCTAGGTTGATGGCTGGACTCGACAATCTTAGAGGTCTTTTTCAAATTTAATAGTCCAATGATTCTGTAATTCTCATGGGAAGTGCTGAGATGTAGGAGATGCAAGTTCAAATCCTTTATGTACTGATTGCTGTGAGTTCAGTTAGTGGTTTAAGAAAAAAATCTCCAATGAGATAAGAAGTGACTAACTCTAAAGTAGGGGTTCATCTGGCCTGGTGAATTCTGCTCCACTCTAGGTTTCATATATTTAAAAAAACGCAAACACAAAACAATAAAAATCTTTTTTCTATGAGATGAAAATCAAACTCCTAATTTAATCAGCTGCACTACACTTGTTGCAATGAAGTTTTATTTGAATGACTGAAAGATTGTCAAGTCCTCTATTTGTTGTTACTACTATTTTAGATCCTACTTAGATGCAGCTTCAACTGAAAAAGGAGCTATAACTCAGCACTTGGAGTTCACAATTAACTGGTTATCAGTTCTGATTTATAAAGACAAGATATTTTCAGCAACACAAAGCTCAAAACATATATTAATTTATATCAGCTTCTGTTTGCATCATTAGGGGAATGGACATAGTTTCCCATTCACATTTTCCTGCTTTAGGATCACAAGATTAAGGTTGAGCACTCATATTAGTATTTTGCTGGGCTGAGAACAAAATACTCAGCATTTCATAGGAACGACCGCTACAGTTCCTGGTTACAGGAACTGATGTTACAGGCACAGAGCCTTCTTTCTGTAGCATCTTCATTGTAAGAGTCCATTTTCACAGGTAGTATGCAGGAAACTCACAGGTCTTTTCTGAAGCTGCAAGACAGCTTGAAAAAAATATGGAAAGGCAGAGTACAAGCTCAGTGGATGTCTTTTTTACCACCATCACCTAAACTATAATTCTGGTTTAAAAAGTGATGCTTATCTCTGATCTTTGAGAAGGAGAAGGATAGGATGGCTATGGACTTAAAGAAGAGTTGTTTGTTGTTTTGCCGCGGTGCTGTTACCAGCTAGCTGTGACCACTCGCACCGGGCACCCGCCTGCACAGGGCGGGAGATGGAGGCTGTTGTGGCGTGGGAGGGCAGGCAAAGCTCCAGCTTGGGTTTGCCCTGCCCACCAATGGAAAAGGTGCGTGGAGGAGGCAGGAACGAGGTGGAGGGAGTTCTTTGGGGTAAAAGGAGAAGATTTAATGCCAAAAGAAATCCAAAAATGGGTGCTAAGAACCACCAAAATGCTTCTTACATGGGGTTTTATACCCCTGCAGAATGGGAGGGGAAAGCACATAATAACCAATAATAGAACAGAAAGGGGGCATTACAGGGAGGGTAAGGGTGGCAGAGGAGGCAGGGAGAAGGGTGTTTAACTAATAGGAATAAGGGTAGGTGGGGGGGATTGACATGGGCCAGTGAGGGACCGAAGAACATAGAACTATCCAGAAAGAAAACCAAATGTAGGAAAGAAGGGGAGGAGATGGCAGTGGCCAATTACGGGGACATGATCTGCACGCCCTGCACAGCCCTCTGGGTTCTCACTCTCACCTTAGGGTGCTTGGGCTGTGTGGGCATCAAACCACTGGACCCGCTGGTCCACCTGATCTTGCTGACCATGGTGCCAGCCATAGCACACCGCAACACTGTTTTCTGTAAGGTTGCAATGGTATGTGTTAGGTTCTCCAACTCACTCCCTGAAGGATTACTTTTCTCCATTTGCTTTACTGAGTGGACTGAGAGGACTCTGAAGGACTAATGCTCTAGCTTAGGCATCTGAGAGAGATGCTCAGATTTAAACAGGGATAAACTGATAAACCTCCATTTTCTTCAGGGTGTCTTCAAACACACAGGAGACATAGGAAATTGAAGCAAACATGGGAACATTTAGGATGACTATGAAACCCCAAGTTGTCTTAATTTTTTAACTATAGTATTTTATAAGCTATTGACACAAGAGCACTATACCATTCATATCTTGGCATGTGAGTTGATTCTTTGATTCTGGCTTAACGATGTTCTGTAAGTTATGACACAACAACTGAAGCAATTTTGAGTCAAAGAATGGACAGTAGTAGCTTCAGAAGTTGATTTGGATTGTGCCAAAATTAATAGCCTTCTCGATGAACCAGGATAGTACCCATCTGCCACAGGGGGAACTTACTGTAATTATCCCCCTAACAGAAATGCTCCCATGAAGAGCTGATGCAAAGAGAATGCTCCTATCAAGAGGAATGAACTTGATCCAGGTCCTTTTATTACTGTAAATTAAGTTTCCAAGCTTCTTCAACTTCAGCATTTGCTCAGCGAGAGGGTCAAAACCACATCCAAAATACAGTATATGATGTGCTCTTTCCATCTTGACAGATATCTACACCAAGACTTAGACACCATACATTTCTTTGTTCTTCCCACAAAAGAGACTTTTCCAGATGGTCCTTACTTCCTTTCTAGGTTGTTATTTAGGACTAAGGGACACTTTTGAAGGAGCCTTTTTGGCAGGCTGGAACTTAAAAACTCAAAAGAATTAAAACTGCATTTTTTAACTTCTATACTGTATGTTAATTTGCTGAGCTGTTCATATTATTCTATTGCAAAATAATAAGAGCAAATAATAATATTTAGAGGTCAGATTTTATATTTCAACAGCTTTTGATGACTAATAATGACTTTCACACCTAAAGGTAGGGAACAATCACAAAAGTATGTGACTGGAGCAAAGCTTCATAACTTTTTAAGGTGAGAAGTAAGCACTTTGAATTTTTATTTCATTGAGACAGAGTCTTCATTCTTATCACTAGTGGGTTTATTTTTCTATCATTTATTTAAATTATACATTAAATTCATAACAGATTATAAAACCCTGGATGAAGGCTAAAACCTCAAGCCATATAAAGAAAAAGTAAAAAAAGGTTATGAAATTATACTTTCAAATAAAATTATTACAGGAAAAGTGGTTTCTCTGCTCAGTTTCCTTCATCACCCTGCCCCATTTTCTCTTCTTTCACTTTCTTTTCCAAAACAAACCTTTATGCAAAAATCATGTTACCTCTATAATGACTTGACCCTGTACTTATAAGAGTTTTAGGAATTTTTAGTGGGTGAAGAGCCAGATCCAAGACAGGTCCAATCCCTCAGGACCAAATGCTTTCCTTCTGCTCAAGTACATGCATACAGACTATTCAGCACCCAAGTCTTCAAGCCGTGAATATCCATCATCAGATATTCAGTAGCCACAAAGTGGTATCAAGAATTACAACATCAGGTTTGAACTACACGAATTCATGTGCCAGTGAATGCAACCAACATCCTGCTAAAGGAGTTTGTACCACATTCCCTACCTCCTCTGCACTTGAGACTCATGTAACTTTGCTTCCATGACTTGTTTTAGTCAAACATATTTTATCCAGATTGCTCAGGATACAAGTTACAGAAGATAGGTTTCATCTGATCTAATATTAGTAGCTGAAACACAGACACTACAACTTTATAGCTAAGCCACTCAGACAACTAAAATAGATATTCAAAACAGATCAACTGATCTGTGCCTTAAAACTGGAATTCACCCAGTACATAGGCATCCAAAAGAACTGGGTTGCATTGTGGAAAACAGAAGTCAGGTAAGATGGATCCCATGCACAGTGTACAGACTGGAAAAAATACTTGGGTCACAGAAGACTTTCCCTTCCATCCCACTGTCATATTTTCATTTTTGCAGAGAGCAGGGACCAAGCAAAATATTTGGTACAGAAGGTCAACGTAAACTGTCAGCTACAAGAGTGGCTGTCAGAAATGCACGTGGTAGCTCTTCAGGTACCATGTCAGTTCTCTGGCAACTCATCATCAAACAAATGTCTTTTAAGGCTGCTATGAAGCACAGAGGAAATCCACATATCCTTCATCTTTCCTACTGTAGAAGAGTAGGCAGCAGAAGATACGGTTAATATTTTTTCTATAGCAAACCAAATATAAAACTTAACGGTCCACAATAGGCAGCAATTTCTTTCACAATCTGTAGGAGAAGCAGTCAAAGAACACAAAAGCTTCAAATGGCCTTTGGAAACAGCCAATAGTGGGCAATAAGCCACAATAATGAAAAAGAGAGCTCTGAAGCTAAGCATTTTAAATATCTTGCTTTCAGAGGGAACAATAAAATGCACTTTGAGGAGACAATACACTTTCATATTTCTTTTTTGGTGGATTTACACATTTTTCCGTGCTTCTGTCTAAAGTTTATGATTATTAGTTTAATTTCTTGTAAAACAGAAAAATTAAATTCCTATAGTGTGTGGTATACCTTTGATCCATGACTCAGTTTTCCATCTGCTCTTTGCTGAAAACAGCCACAAAACAAGAATTCTACTTCAAGAATTATTGAAGTAGAACAAGACAACTACTCCACGTTCTTTTTCTGAAACAGTATTTTTTTCTGTCAGAGGCCTCTGTTTTTCTTGATTAACTTTTCAGACTGAGCCTGTTCTACAATGCCTCATCTTAATTTGGCCAGTCAGGCATTCAAACTCTGTCAAATTTAAACAACAGAGAATAAAGAGTTTATTTCCTAATGTAATCCCCAGTGGAAAGAATTAATAAAGAAGGTGTGGATGATGTATTGACTCTGCTTTTCTGGGTTTGTGCCTGGAAGAGATGACTGAAAATGTCCCTTGGCTAAGGACATCATGACTTCACCTATCTGGACTAAACACCAAGCTTGCACAATAAAGCCTACAGCTATTTTTGCCTTCCATAGCATTATCCAGCCGAATCTTCCCACACAGAGGCACAAAGTTAACGTTTTTATACTTCTATGGCTATTTCTGAAGTCTTATCTAGGCTTAAAATATGGCATATGTTAATTTTTGTAATTAAAATCAGTATTTTTGCTGGATAGACTACGCATAATCTCAGTAATTGAGACTGTTTGTTCTTTTACTTATTGAAAATATGGAAGCCTTGAGCCTTCCTTCACTGGATTAAAGCATCAGTAGAGTGGAGTGTGTTTAGGTAAAATCTGTAATACAGTGTTTTAAGAGGAAAAAAGCCAGCCTAACATACTCCTGCTTAATGATGTGTATGCAATCACAGTCCAAATTTTATTTTCAGAAACACCCAGACAGATCCCACAGCTAATAAATCATTATACTTTTTGACAAGATATGTTCAGCTCTTCTGGTATCTATGTGTAGCATCATTAAAATTTTTTAAAAAGTCATTATTTCAGTATTTGCACGTGATCACAGGTTTTCTTTTTGCAGCCGGTTTTGTTACTGTTTCATTTCTGTCCTATTTCTGCTCTGCTCTTTCAAAACAACAGGGTTTTAGATACTCTGGCTTTGTTCAGAACACTAGAACTTACTATAAGTTTAACAAATGTAATACAGCTGATGCTAACAGACACAAATGTCTCCTGAAGTAGTTTTCCATATTCATGTTGGAACAGATGTTTTACATCTTTTTGTGTCCTTGGACACTGACCATTCCAGAGGACTCTAACAGGAGATACAACAAGAACTGTGTGGCTAAAACATGGTTTGTTTAGCAAATGCATCTTCCTTTCTGTTGGAATTACCACCAATATCAGAAGAAGAAACAGGAAAAATATTAATAATTTTTCTTCATTGTGCACAGTTGGCCAGAAATACAGAAAAAATGTTAAAAGTTTCCTATGGCTATGCTGCAAAAATGACATTATATTAGAACTTTACTTCTTGTGACCATATATCGCTTCAATTGTGCAAAGCAGCTTTCTTCAGATAAAAAAAGGAATTTCAAACAAAACAATTTTGTCTACCTTTTCAATTTGGTTTTATTAAGCCAATATTTAGAAGAAGTTTTCTGGAAAATTCAATTATTAGTGATTAGGCTGAATTTCTGGAAAAGCATTAGAGCAGCAGTATATAGTTGGAGACTGCTAGCAGGTAAAACATCTCTGAAAATGTCTTTGTTTTCTACTACATCACAGTTTATTAATTTAAACTAGGTAGATATAATAGTTTGCTTTGAACAATTGATTAGAGTAATTGCTTTGCTTTTGTACTTTTATGTAAATCATAACACCACAGTTCTGTTGACCTCCAACAACCTCATAAGTCTTCAGCAATCATAAATGAAGTCTTTATTCTCAATCCCAGCTTCGATTTGAGTTGAAATCTGTATCATGAGTTTGCCTTCAATTCAGAGATTTCCTTTTTCAAGCTCTTCTTTCATTTCCCTAATGTCCATATGTATGGTTACATAGCTTCATAACAGAATGTTGACTGGGTCAAAAACTAGGGAAAAGCCTCATTGTTCTAACGATGGCATCTGTCCCAAATCATATTACAAATAATTGCTACAAATAATTGCTTCCTAAATTGCACTGTTGGCAAGGAACACCCTGGTTTAAAACCCTCTTGACCTTTAATTTACAGAGCAAAGCATTTGTGAGCAAGATTTCTGCCAATAAAAAGTCTCTAAATTATACTTCTTTCTTGTTTCACTTCTTTAAAACTGAATGGAAAGAGAAGTTCTTAAGCTCAGATATGAGAAGTGGATAAAATCATTAGCAGTTCTACTTTATTTCCAGTTTAGACTAACTAAATGTAGCATAGCACAGCTTTTTACAAAAAAATCTGAGTTGTGAGAATTCTGGACACATAAAGCAGGATAGAAACCCATCAGCAAAGAAATCCACAGGATCATTTAGTTCATCCTCCCATACTGAGGCAAGATCAAATGTACCAGCAGTTTTACTAATCTCACTTAAAGACTTCCAGTAAAGGGCATTCCACAACATAGCTAAAAAGTCTGTGAGAAGCCACATAATCTATCACTCATGAAATGCTAAGGAAAAGCAACTGGCAAAAGGAATGAGCAGTAATGTTCTTTGCCAAATATCTGTTTCATATCTATTATTTCTTCTTTATAGGACCTTCCCTTGTTTCATAGATGAATCTTTAACTAACCATTAGGAGAAAGGAATTAACTCACAGGACAAAAAGCAAATCTCTACAGATTTGCAACTATAAAGTTGATTTAAAACAGTGCAATACAGAAGAGACTCTGGCATGAATGAGTCTTCCTTCAAACACAAGAAGGATTCAGAAAAAAGCGAATCCAGAGTTCTAAACCAAAATGGATATTTAACCAAAAGACCTCCTAACAGAAAACTCCAGGTTATTTAGGCTCATTTCAATTAAAACTATTAAAAATATGAATTCATCTAAGATACTGATTACTAACCCAGTTACTTTTATGTGAATACGATCAAGAGACAAATTCTTCTGCGTGGAATTTTTGATTAAATGTGATATGAAGGAGTACATTGCATCCTTTGGACCTTAATCAACTCTCTCCTTCAAAATGTCAGAGTAATACTAGAGAAACAAGATTAGGGGTTTTTTTTTATTTGAATGTGATGAAAATAAACAGTGGTTTGCAAAACTGTAAATATGACTAGAAAAACAATATTAGTAAATGTGTTCTCCTTTCTCAGGTGGACTAACTTGTATAAGAGTACTAGGACATAACTTGCCTCATACTTAGCTTCAGAGTAAGGCAATTTTGGCACAGCTTCTAACTTGCTGAGTGGGGAGTTACAGTCTGACTTGGCAGATGATGCTCCCGCCTTACATTGCCAAAGGTCCAGAGGTTGGAATCTAGTTGCAGCTATGTGTGGGATATGTACACAGCAAGTCCGATCTCCAAATAGAACCAGTCCCTGCTAATGAGTTCTATCCCCTTGTAGCTCTGATTGCCAGCTGGCATGCACAGTCTTATTTGTGGGACTTAGCAAACTGGAAGGGCTACAGTCAACTCAGACCTTCAAAGATAGGTGAAATTTTGCTAGATGCAGTGGAAATATTCCCTGTATTCCTTCATGGGACATTGTGCCGGTTTGGGCCAA